>CAUYOR010011612.1:0-18851 GCA_963573925.1 Callimico goeldii
AGAAGAATGTATATTCTGTGGATTTGGGGTGGAGAGTTCTGTAAAAGTCTATCAGGTTTGCTTGTTCCAGGTCTGAGTTCAAGTCCTGGATATCCTTGTTAATTTTCTGTCTGGATGATCTGTCTAAGATTGACAGTAGAGTGTTAAAGTCTCCCACTATTCTTGTGTGGGAGTCTAAGTCTTTTTTTAAGTCGTTAAGAACTTGCCTTATATATCTGGGTGCTCCTGTATTGGGTCCATATATATTTAGAATCGTTAGGTCTTCTTGTTGTATCGATCCTTTCACCATTATTTAATGACCTTCTTTGTCTCTTTTGATCTTTGTTGCTTTACAGTCTATTTTATCAGAGGTGAGAATTGCAGCTCCTGCTTTTTTTGCTGTCCATTAGCTTGGTAAATCTTCCTCCATCCCTTTATTTTGAGCCTTTGTGTATCCTTGCATGTGATATGGGTTTCCTGGTTACAGCACACCGATGGGTTTTGGTTTTTTATCCAATTTGCCAGTCTGTGTCTTTTGATTGGTGCATTTAGCCCATTTACATTTAGGGGTAATATTGTTATGTGTGAATTTGATACTGACATTTTGATGCTAGCTGGCTGTTTTGCCTGTTAGTTGATGCAGATTCTTCATTTTGTTGATGCTCTTTAGCATTTGATATGTTTTCAGAATGGCTGTACTGGGTGTTCCTTTCTATGTATAGTGCCTCTTTCAGGAACTCTTGTAAAGCAGGCCTGGTGGTGACAAAATCTATGAGTACTTGCTTGTTTGCAAAGGCTTTTATTTTTCCTTCACTTATGAAGCTCAGTTTGGCTGGATATGAAATTCTGGGTTGAAAGTTCTTTTCTTTAAGGATGTTGAATATTGGCCCCCACTCTCTTCTGGCTTGTAGAGTTTCTGCTGAGAGATCTGCCGTGAGTGTGATGGGCTTCCCTTTGTGGGTGACCCGACCTTTCTCTCTGGCTGCCCTTAGTATTTTCTCCTTCATTTCAACCCTGGTGAATCTGACAATTATGTGCCTTGGGGTTGCTCTTCTTGCAGAATATCTTTGTGGTGTTCTCTGTATTTCCTGGACTTGAATATTGGCCTGCCTTGCTAGGTTGGGGAAATTTTCCTGGAAAATATCCTGAGGAGTATTTTCCAGTTTGGAATCATTCTCTTCATCACATTCTGGTACACCTATCAAACGTAGGTTAGATCTCTTCACATATTCCCACATTTCTTGGAGACTTTGTTCATTCCTTTTTGCACTTTTTTCTCTAATCTTGTTTTCTCATTTTATTTCATTGAGTTGATCTTCGACCTCTGATATTCTTTCTTTTGCTTGGTCATTTCGGCTGTTGAAACTTGTGCATGCTTTGCGAAGTTCTCATGTTGTGTTTTTTAGCTCCTTCAATTCATTCATATTCCTCTCTAAGTTGTCCATTCTTGTTTTCATTTCCTCGAATCTTTTTTCAAATCTTTTTTTTTAAGGTTCTTAGTTTCTTTGCATTGATTTAGAACATGTTCTTTTAGCTCACCGAAGTTTCTCATTGTCCACTTTCTGTAGTCTGATTCTGTCATTTCGTCACACTCATTCTTTGTCCAGCTTTGTTCACTTGCTGGTGAGGAGTTTTGGTCCTTCATAGGAGGCGAGGTGTCTGGTTTCGGGTGTTTTCTTCATTTTTGTGCTCGTTTCTTACCATCTTTGTGGATTTATCCACCTGTCATCTGAGTAGTTGCTGACTTTTCGATTGGGTCTCTGAGTGGATGCCCAGATTGTTGATGATAAAGTATTTCTCTTACTTAATTTTCCATCTAACTGTCTAGCCCCTCTGCTGTACGACTGCTGAGGTCCACTCCAGGCCCTGCTTGTCTGGGGTACACCTGTAGCAGCTGTGGAACAGTGAGGGATGCTACCAGTTTTATCTTCTGTTATCTTTGTCCCAGTATGATGCCCACCAAATGTCAGTCTGATGAGTCCTTTTTGAGGTGACTCTTTGGATATACAGGGGTCAGGGAGCTGCTTGAGGAGATGGTCTCTACTTTATAGGAACTCAAGTGCTGAGCTGTGAGCTCCGTTGTTCATTCAGGGCTGTTAGGCAGGTGTGTTTAAGTCTGCTGCAGCAGAACTGATAACATCCCTTTTTTTCCTCAGATGCTCTGTCTCGGGGAGTTAGGGCTTTCTTTATGAGTATCCGTTGCACTGTCCTGCCCAGCTAGGAGGCAGTCTAGTCATTATTTGCCTGCCGAGGCTCCACCCTGCTACTGCAGGGTCTGCCCTGTTGCCGTGGGCTCCACCATGCTGATGTGGGCTTCGCCCTGCTGCCGTGGGCTTAGCCCTGCTGTCGTGGATTCCGCCCTGTTGGCAGAGTCTCTCTGTTATGGCGGGTTGCCTTGGCAATGGCAGGCTGCATCAGCAGTGGGAGAGTACCTCAGTAGGGGCGGAATGCCTTGGTAATGGCAGATGCCCCTCCCCGACTGAGCTGCACCATCCTGGATTCAGCTGTGCCCGCAGTGAAACTCTCAATCCCGTGCGTTTCGAATTGCCATTTTGTTTGTCCCTGTGGGGGTGGAAACTGCCGAGCCTGATCACGTGGCTCCCTGCATCAGAACCCTTTTTTTTTTTTAAGTTGAACAGTTGACTCTTTCTCAGGTGTTTCAGTCACCTGCTGATAGGGCACCGGGATCTGTGTGATTTTTTGTGCAGCGACCCACTGCGCTGGCTCAAATGTCGCTTCCCGGGAATCTCTTGGTCTGACTCACTGTCCAAGTGATTAAAACTTGTTTAATCAGATGGATATGCTAATCTGCCCTACCAAATCTCAGATTGCCAGATTAACAGGGCACCCAGACCAGTGCATTTTGTGCGGAGTGCCGCTGCGCTGCGGCGCCGGCCGAAATGGCTGCGCCAGCCAAAAGGGCTGCTCTGGCGTCCTGTGTCTCTCCTACACCTGGGAATTTCCCCACTCTGTGGGCCACAAAGATCCATCTGGAAATGCGGCTTGGACTCACCCTCTGCGCCTTCACTGAGAGCTGCAATCCTGAGTTGTTCCTATCGTGCCATCTTCATTTTTTTACCTTTATATTCTGTCGTTGCCTGGTTTATTTCACTTAACATACTGATCTCCAGTTCCACCCATGTTGTTGCAAATGACTTAATCTTTTTTATTTTAATATTTTTTTTTATGGCTGACTGGTACTCCATTGTATATAAGTACCACATTTTCTTTATCCATTTATCTTGTGATGGATACATAGGTTGCTTCCAAATCTTGGGCATTGTGAACAGAGCTACAATAAACATGGGAGTGCAGATATCTCTTCGATATACTGATTTCCCTCCTTTGGGGTATACCCAGTAGTAGGATTGCTGGATCATATGATAGCTCTATTTTTAGCTTTTTGAGGAACCTCTAAACTGTTCTCTCTAGTGGTTGTACTAACTTGCATTCCCATCAGCAGTGTATGAGGGTCCCCTTTTCTCCCATCCTAACCAGCATTTGTTAAGCCATTTTAACTGAGTTGAGATGATATTTTATTGTAGTGTTGATTTATGTTTCTCTTATTATTAATGATGTTAGGCAGATTTTTTTTAAGTAAATTTGCTATCTATATCTCTTCTTTTGAGAAATGTCTATTCAAACTTTCTGTCCAATTTTTGATCAGATTATTAGATTTTTTTCCTATAGAGTTGTTTGAGCTCCTTAGATATTCTGGTTATTAATCCCTTGTCAGAGGTATAGTTAGCAGATATTTTATCCCATTCTGTGAGTTATCTCTTCACTTTGTTGGTTGTTTGCTTTTTTGTGCAGAAGCTTTTTAATTTGAGGTGATCCCATTTGTTCATTTTTGCTTTTGTTGCCTGTGCTAGTGGGATATTACTCAAGTAATCTTTGGCCAGACCAATGTCCTGAAGAGTTTCCCCAATGTTTCTTGTAGTAGTTTCATAGTTTGAAATCAGATTTAAGTCTTTTATTCATTTTTATTTAATTTTGTGTATGGCAAGAGATAGGGGTTTAGTCTCATTCTTTTTTCCACTGTATGTTCTTGGCACTTCTGTTGGAAATGAGTCCACTGCAGGTGTGTGGATTTGTTTCTGGGTTTCTGTTCTGTTCCATTGGTCTATGTGTCTGTTTCTATATCAGTACCAAGCTGTGTTTGTTATTACAGATTTGAAGTATAATTTGAAGTCACATAAGAGGCGATTCCTCCAGTTTTGTTCTTTCTGCTTAGGATAGCTTTGGCTATTCTGGGTCTCTTGTGGTTCCATATAAATTTTAGGATAGGTTTTCCTATTTTTGTGAGGAATGTTATTGGTATTTTGATAGAGGTTGCATTGAATCTGTAGATTGCTTTGTATACTATGGACATTTTAACACTATTAATTCTTCTAATCCATGAACATAAAATATCTTTTTTTTTGATGTCTTCTTCAATTTCTTTCATCACTGTTCTGCAGTTTGCTATTTTTTTTTTCTTGTTTGAAGCAATTTCACTCTGTTACCATCTCCAGCTAATTTTAGTATTTGTAGTAGAGATAGGGTTTCATCATGTTGGCCAGACTGGTCTTGAACTCCTGATTTTAAGTCATTCACTCACCTTGGTTTCCCCAAAGTGCTGGGATTGCAGGTGTGAGCCACCACACCTGGTCTGTTTTATAGCTTTTACTGTAGAAATTCTTTACTTCTTCAGTTAATTCCTAGGTATATAATTTTATTTATGGATATTGTAAGTGGATCTATTTTTTAAATTTCTGTTTCAGATTGTTCACCACTGGCATATATTAGGTTGGTGCATATATAATTGTGGTTTTTGACACCTAAAAGTAACAGCAAAAATAGCAATTACTTTTGTACCAACCTAATAGAAATGCTACTAATTTTTTATATGTTGATTTTGTGTCCTGCAACTTTACTGAATTTCTTATTAATTCTAACAGTTTATTTCTGGAGTCTTTAGTTTTGCCTAAATGTAAGATTATATCATTTTTAAACACAGATAATTCAACTTCTCCTTTTCTATTTGAATGCTCTTATATCATTCTCTTGTCTGATTGCTCTAGCTAGGATTTTCAATACTGTGTTAAATAATAGTGGTGAAGTTGGACGTTGCTGTTACATTCCAGATCTTAAAGGAAAGGCTTTCAGTTTTTTTTTTTTTCCTATTCAGTATGATGCTGGCTGTGGGTCTGTTGTATATAGCTTTTATTATGTTGGAGTATGTTCCTTCTATCTCCAGTTTTTTGAGGGTTATTATCATGAAAAGATGTTGAATTTTGTCAAATGCTTTTTGAGCATCAATTGAAATGATAGTATGGTTTTTGTTCTTCATTCTGTTGACATGATGTATTTCATTGATTGATTTGTATATATTGAACCATCCTTGCATCACAGGGATGAATCCCACTTGGCCATGATAAATGATATTTTTTAATGTATTGTCAAATCTGGTTGGCTAACAGTTTGTGGAGGATTTTTGCATCAATATTCATCAGGGATATTGGCTGATAGTTTTCTTTTTTTGGATGTGTTTTTGCCTGGTTTTGTTATCAGGGTATTACTAGTCACATAGAATGAGTTTGGAAGTATTCCCTCCTCTTTGAGTTTTGTTGTTGTTGTTTGTTTGTTTAGAATAGTTCAAGTAGGATATGTATTAGTCTTTAACTGGTAGAATCAACAGTGCAGCCATCGGGTCCCAGGTTTTTCTTTACTCAGAGAAGGTTTTTATTTACAGCTTCAATTTCATTGCTTGTTATTAGTCTGTTCAGGTTTTGTATTTCATTGTGATTCAATATTGGCACATTGTATGTGTCTAGGAATTTGTCCATTTTTTTTCTAGATTTTCAAATTTATTGGCATCTAGTTGTTCACAGTAGCCACTAATGATCCTTGAAATTTTTGTGGTGTCTGTTGTAATGTTTCCTTTTTCATCTCTGATTGTATTTATTTGGATCTTCCCTCTTTTTTTTTCTTAATATGGGTAAAGATTTGCCTATTTTGTATAACTTTTGAAGAAACTGACTTTTTGTTTCATTGATATTTTGTATTGTTTTCTTTATTTTAATTTCATTTATTTCTTCTTCAGCCATTACCATTTCTTTTCTTCTACTAATTGTGGGTTTGGTTTGCTCTTGCTTTTCTAGTTCTTTAAGCTGCATTGTTACTTTGTTTATTTGAAGTTTTTCTTCTTTATTTGATGTAGGCATTTACAGCTATAACCTTTCCTCTTAGTACTGCTTTTTCTGTATCCCATAGCTTTGGTAGGTTGTGTTTCCATTATCATTTATTTCAAGGAACTTTTCAACTTTTTTTGGACACTCATGAGTATATTATTTAAATTCCAAATGTTTATATCATTTCCCAAATTCCTCTTGTTATTGATGTCTAGTTTTAATCAATTGTGGTCAGAGAACATGCTTGTTACTGTTGAAGTTTTTGTAATGTGTTAACACTCATGTGTGACCTAACACATTGTCTGTTCTTGAGAACGATTCATGTTTGAAGAAGAAAAATGTGTATTCTGCAGCCGTTGGATAAAATGCTATGTAAATATCTATAAGATCCATTTAGTTTACAGTGTAGATCAAGTCCAATGTTTCTTTGTTGATTTTCTGTCTGGAAGATCTGTCCATTGCTTAAAGTAGAATGTTGAAATCTGTAGCTATTGTTGTATTGGAGTTTATCTCTCTTTTTATCTTTAATAATATTTGTTTTATATATCTGAGTGCTCCAGTGTTAGGTGCAGTTTTAAAAACAATTTTAAATAAATTGTTTTATCCTCTTGCTGAATTGATTGCTTTATAATTATATCATGATCTTCTTTGTCTCTTCTTACAGTTTTTGTCTTAAAGTCTATTTTGTATGATATAATTATAGCTACTCTTGTTCTTCTTTGGTTTCCATTGGCATGGGGTATCTTTTTCCATTCCTTTATTTTCCATATATATGTGTCTTTATAGGTGAAGCATTTCTTGTAAGCAACAGAACCATGTGTGTGTATTGTTTTAAATCTTTTAGTCTTTTGGATGTTTAATTATTTAATCTTTTCAGCCACTCTATGTCTTTTGATTGAAGAGTTCAGTTTCCAACTGATCTGTTGTAGGCAACAGATCAATGGGTCTTGTGTTTTTTTCGTCCATTTATCCACTCTATGTCTTTTAAATAAACAATTTAGTTCATTTACATTCAATGTTATTGTTGATAAATAAAGACTTGCTCCTTCCATTTTGTTATTTGCTTTCTGGTTGTTTTGTGCTTTTCTCTTCCTTCTTTCTTTCTTTTCTATCTTCCTTTTAGTGAATGTGATATTCTCTGGTGATGTGATTTAGATTCTTCCTTTTTATTTTTTATATATCTGTTGGATGTTTTTTGGTTTGAAGTTACCATGAACCTTCCAAAACTATCTCATAACTCATTATTTTAAGCTGATAATAACGCTGTTTGCAAAAACAAAAAAAGCAAAAAGAAAACAAATAAAGACTCTGGTTCTTAACTTTTCCACTCCTCAGTGTTTTAGCTGTTTGTTGTCACTATTTATATCTGATTATACTGGCTATGCTTTGAAAAATTGTAGTTATTATTTTTGATTGGTTCATTATTTCATTTCTTCTTAAGTCACAATATTATAATATTTTGTGTTTTCCTGTGTACTTAGTATTAACAGTGAGTTTTTACCTTCAGATGATTTTTTTTACTGCTCATTAATATCCTTTTTTTTTTTTTCTTATGGAAGTACTCCCTTTAGCATTTCTTGTAAGACAGGTTTGGTGCTGATGAAATCCCTCAGCATTTGTTTGTCTAAGGAAGTCTTTCTTTCTCCTTCATGTTTGAAGGACAATTTAGCCAGATATACCATTTTAGGGTAAAATTTTTTCTTCCCTTTTGTACTTTAAATCTGTCATGCCACTTTCTTCTGTCCTTTAAGGTGTTCACTGAAAAGTCTGATACCAGATGTATGGAATCTCCATTATATACTATTTGTTTGTTTTCTCTTGCTGCTTTTAAGATCCTTTCTTTATCATTGACTTTTGGATGTTTGATTATTAAATGCCTTGAGGTACTCTGATTTGAATTACATCTGCTTGGTGTTCTATAATCATTCTGTACTTGGGCATTTATATCTTTCTCTAGGTCTGGGAAGTCTTTTGTTATTATTCCTTTGAATAAATATTTTTACCTCTGCTTCTCTTTAAAGCAGAGGTAATAACTTTTTAAAGTTAAATAAAACTCTTTAAAGTGATATTCCCTCTTTAAAGTCAATAACTCTTAGATATGCCATTTTGAGGCTATTTTCTAGATCCTGTAAGCATGCTTCATTGTTTTTTCTTCTTTTATTCTTTTTTGTACTCTTACTGTGTATTTGCAAATAGCCTGTCTTCAAGCTCACTAATTCTTTCTTCTGCTTGATTAATTATGCTATTAAGAGACTCTAATGCATCCTTCAGTATGCCAATTGCATTTCTTAATTTCAGAATTTTTGCTTGATTATTTTAATTATTTCAATCTCCTTTGTTAAATTTATCTGATAAATTTCTGAATCCCTTCTCTGTTCTCTGTTTTTATTTTTTAATTTCCTCAACTACTTTGAATTCAGCTACTTTGAATTAAATTCAGCTACTTTGAATTCTTCATTTAAGTCATACATCTCTGTTTCTCCAGGACTGGTCCCTGACATCTCATTTAGTTCATTTGGTGAGGTCATGTTTTCATGGATGTTCTTGAAACTTGTAGATGTTCTTTACATCGAAGAGTTAGGTATTCATTTTAGTCTTTACAATCTTGGCTTGTTTGTGTCTGTCCTTCTTGGGAAGGCTTTTAGATACTTGAAAATATTTGGGTGTTGTGATCTAAGCAGTATCTGCTTTAAGAGGGACACCAAGCCAGGCTATGCTATATTTTTTGTAGACTCTTAGAGGTGCCGCCTTCATGGTCTTAGACAAGATTTGAAAGCATTCTCTAGATTACTGGGCAGAGATTCTTGTGCTTTTCCCTTACTTTCTTCCAAACAAATAGAATGTCTGTGTTTTGATCAACCTAAAGCTGTGGGTGAAGTCATGCAAAAATTCCTGTGGCCACCACTTTTAGTACTAGGTCAGACCTGGAACCAGCAAAGCACTGGGTTTCATCAAAGGCCTGCTGTAATTACTCCCTGGCTTCTGCCTATATTTTCTCAAAACCCTGGAGCTCTACAATTTAACAGGTGGTAAAGCCAGCCAGGCCTGTGTCATCCCTTTAGAGTGGCAAGTTCCCTCATGCTCTAAGCAGATCCTAGCTCCCAGACATTTCTAGATATACTCTGGGTCAGAAGGAAACTTGCTGCTTTGAAGAGAAGGACCCAGTCCTGGCAGGATTTATCACTTGCTAAGTGAAGAGCACTTGGGCCCTGAAAAACCAGCAGCAATACCCAGGAACTATGTTAAGGGCCTTGGTGAGCCTCTCAGACTTGCTGGTTGCAAGTGAGACTCAGCACATTTCCAATTATGATGGCTATGGCGCGAGACTACATCTGGTTGAGAAAAGTGGAGGGAAAAGTAAAGGGAATTTGTCTTGCACCTTAAATACCAGCCTGGCCACAGAGAAGTAGAGCAACAAGCAGGCTCTTGAGGTCCCCAATTTCAGGACTTAGTTCTTAGACAGTATTTCTGGACTGAGTCTAGTATAAATGTTTCCTGTGCACACTGGGGATTTATGAATAGCTTTGTAAATGAGGGTCACAGAAAATGAACTCTAGATTCTCCAGTGCTGTCGCAGAGTGGAGGGCCAGACAGAAGCCTACTGCCCTGAAGGGTAAGTCTCAGGCCAGGCAGCATTCACCACCAATTGATTGAAGAGTCCCTGGGCCTTAATGGAACATCTGCGGTAGTCTGGCAGTACTGTCCATGAGCCTGGGGTGGCAGTGGCAATAGAATGAGGCTCCACCGCCTTTGGAAAGGGGAGGGAAGAGAGGGAAGGACTGCAGTTTGTTATTTGAGTACCAGATCAGTGGCAATACAACAGAACACCACGTAGACTTCTGAGGGTTTTGACTATAGTTCCTGACTCCCTCTGGACCTGCCCAGGACATGAGCGAACTTGCCACCCTCAAGGGAAGGGCATAGGCTTGCCTAACTTTGCCACCAGCTAAGAGCAACAAGCAGGCTCTTGAGGTCCAATTTCTGGACCAAGTCTAGTATGAATGTTTCCTGCACACAGTGGGGAGTCATGTACCTTTGTGAATGAGGATCATAGAAAATGAACTCTAGGTTCTCCAGTGCTGTTCCAGGGTGGTGAGCAGTCTACCGTTACATGTACTCCCTAGTCTGACAACAAATATGCAGCAGTCCTGTACAATTGCACCACTATGATCAGTAGATCCAAATAAGCAAAGCCATAGAAAGGGGCTGCCTGCAACCCTGGCATCTATAAAGCTGTGGAGTCCTGTGGGGCTTGGAAAGTAATCACACTGATGTTAACTGATGTCAATTGGAGAGCATTTTTAGTGATTTGGAAGATCAAAAGAAAATCCTTTAATAGTAATTTTCAAGATCAGACCACATGGCAGCTATAAGGAATGAAGAAGCTAGTGCCAGTGGACTAACTTATTACTGTACGAGTCCACTGGTCATCAAGGTCATGTCCATTTGGATGTGTCCAGTCAGCAGGCAGACACAGCTCATCTGTTGTCCCTCCAAGGGCAACTCTGAGCCCGAAGCCTGTCGCAGGGAGTCAGAGAATCAGAGAAGGCTAGTGCTGATGAGTGCTCAGAAGCCTTTATCTGTCCCTGCTTCTAGCAAATAGAGGATCAGAGCCACAGACTGCAAAGCAGAGAAGACTTAATCATGGCACCTAGGAGCCTGCGATGACAGCTGAGCACTGTAAGGGACAGAGAATTGTAGCCTAAGGCTCTACACTCTGTCACCATATTTTCCAAATAAAAAAGCCAAGGCATGTCCTCTGACAAAGGATGTATTCCTACTTGTGATTAATTTTCATGGAAAGACAAAGGGAGAAAACATTTACAGTATGAACCATCCCGGAAAATTCACATGGAAAATGGATGCACAGTCTCAGAGACAAACTGTAGGAGGACAGGGAATCAATTGGCTGCAGCAGTTTGAGAGGAAGCTGTTCCAAGTTGCAGTTCTGTGTTTGAAAGGATAAGAGTCCCAGCTACAGCAGGACAAAAGAGAGAAAATGTGACATTGCCTAAAGTATACCTGTCAGAGAGTATGCATTTAATAAATATTTATTACTGAATAAATGAATAAATAAATTAATAGCCACAAACTGCACATTTCCAGGAGTATCAGCTATACTAGAGGCAATTAAACAATGATGTTCCCAGGCTATAGAAAGAATTGCAGTCATTCCCCAGGCCTTCCTGTCAAAGTATGGTAACTGAGCAGCAGCAGCAGTGGCATCACCAGGGAGCTTGTCAGAAACACAAAATATTGATCGGCCATTATTAATAGCCACAGTGCTTTCATATGTGCAAGGCGCGGTGACCGCAGGTGGATCACAGGCCGGACATTAAGTGAGGGACTCTGCTGGAAGCCTTTAGAAGGTGCCTGGCCACACTGTGTTCCCAGACGAGCAGTCACCCTGAAAATGTCAGCCATTTGCATGGCACGCTGTTGAGTGCTTAGTTAACAGAGGGGTTTCTGAGGCTGCAGGTGCTTGAAGGCGGTGGGCGATGGAGCCAGCAGTGCAGGATGAGCCATCTGGGGGGAGGTAGATGCAGGCAACACGGTACACACCAGGGCAAGCAGCATGCCGTTAGCATGGGAGCCCATCTTTGAGCTTTAAGGTCTTCCCCGCTCACCGAGAAGAGGAGGTGGCCGTGTTTAGGTGCAGTAGAACCGTCTATCATCCCAGGGAGAGGCTCTCAGTGGGGGTCCCATCAGCAAGCGCTGGGTCCACCGGCACAGCTGCTGCTTCCTGTCCCTCTCTGCATCCTGGGGGTGTGGGTGAATTAAAGGTGAACAAACCAGAGTTCTCTGCTTCAGGTTCTTTTCTTTGTGAATTTAAGTTCATAATTTAAAAGTTGGTGTCTTCAAAAACCACTCTGCAGCGTGGAAATGTGAGAGGTGGGGAGTGAGGGTGCGCCTCGCTGCCCTTGCAGCTCGGACCCGGGGCCTCCCATTCTGGTTCCCGTATGCGCTCAGTGTGGGCTTGAGAGTCCTCGGGCGACTTATTTGTCAGCTTCCAGCTCGTGCCTGGCGCGGAGCAGAGGCTTCCTGCTTCATGACATTCCTGAATGAAGTCATCATCCGGTGTAGGCCTGAAAACAACCCGATTAGGTCAATTTCTGTTCATATCCTCATTCTTCTGATGACAACTTGAGCCCTGGCAAGGATTCAAGACGCCCAGGGAGTCTTGTAGCAAGGAAATGGTAGAGGTGGTTTTTTAAAAACAACTTTATTTAGATGATTTACCTACCATACACTTCACCATTTAAAGTGAACTACTCGGTGGCTTCAGGTACATTCATAGCTGGGCAGCCATCACCGTGATCAACCTTAGAACACGTTTGCTGCCTCAAGAAGCCCATCCCGTTAGCATCTGCTCCCTGTCTCCCCAGTCTCCGGCAGCCACTCAGCTAGTTACTCTGTCTCGATGGATTCGCCTGTTCAGGACATTTCATATGAACGGAATTACACTATATGTGCTATTTAGTGACTTGTTTTGTTCACGCTGCATTTTTTTTATTTGAGACAGAATCTTGCTTTGTTGCCAGCCTGGAGTGTAGTGACATGATCTCAACTCACTGCACCCTCTGCCTCCTGGGTTCAAGTGATTCCTCTGCCTCAGCCTCCGGTGTAGCTGGGACTACAGGCATGCGCCACCATGCTGGGCTAACTTTTTTTTTGGCATTTTAGTAGAGATGGGGTTTCACCATGTTGGTCAGAATGGTCTTGAACTCCTGACTTCATGATCCGCCCGCCTCGACCTCCCAGAGTGCTGGGATTACAGGTGTGAGCCACCGTGCTCGGCCAACTCTGCCTAATTTTATATTAGTTATTACATGTTGTAGCATGTATCAGCACTTCATTCCTTTGTATATCTGCTATTTCATTGTATGGATATACCACCTTTGGTTTATCTGTTCCCTAATTGCTGGAAAATTGTTTGGTTTCCACTTTTTGTGTGGATGTTTTCACTCCTCTTGGGTGTCAGCATTTCACCTTCTGAGGCACTGCCACTGTTTCCCATAGCAGCTGCGCTATTTTTATTACGCGAACCAGAATGTGAGGTCCCGAGTCTGAGCTGCAAGGGCAGCAAGGCGCACCCTCACTTCCCACCTTTCACATTTCCATGCTGCAGAGTGGTTTTTGAAGATTCCCCCCAGCAGCGTGCGAGGTCTCTGATTCTTCACATCATCCCCAGCACTTGTCACTGTCGTCCTCTACTTAGTAGCCACCCTAGTGGGCGTGGAGTGGCCTCACTGTGGTTTGGTTTGCATTTTCCTGGCAGCATGAAGCATCTTTGCATGTGCTCACTGGCTGTTTGGGTACTTTTTTTTTTTTGAGACAGATTCTCGCTCTCGCCCATGCG
This sequence comes from Callimico goeldii, assembly GCA_963573925.1. Taxonomy (NCBI): domain Eukaryota; kingdom Metazoa; phylum Chordata; class Mammalia; order Primates; family Cebidae; genus Callimico; species Callimico goeldii. The sequence goes on from CAUYOR010011612.1 coordinate 13,513, forward strand.
CAGTGGCGTGATCACGGCTCACTGCAAACTCCAGCTTCTGGGTTCAAGTGATTCCTTTGCCTCGGCCTCCTAAGTAGCTTGGACTACAGGCGCCCACCATCACACCCAGCTAATTTTTGTTATTTTTGGTAGAGATGGGGTTTCACCACGTTGGCCAGGCTGGTCTTGAACTCCTGACCTCAGGTGATCCACCTGCCTTAGCCTCCCAAAGTGCTGGGACTACAAGCGTGAGCCGCCATGCCTGGCCTGTTTGGGTATCTTCTTTGGAGAAGTGTCTATTCATGCCCTTTCCCCATTTTGAAAATCATTTGCCTTTTTATTATTGACTTTTAGGGGTTCTTCACATTCTTTCTAGACACGGGTTTCTTATCAGAGATGATCTGCAGCTGTCCTCTCATTGTGTAGCTTGTCTTTTCACTCCTTGATGGTTTTGTTTACACACAGATTGTTAGTTTTGAAGTCCAATTTAGCTATTTTTCTCTTTTGTCCCTTATGCTATGGGTGTCTTATCTAAGAAGCTGTTGCCTAACCCAAGTTTAAGCCTACATTTTCTTTTAAGAGCCTTGCTGTTTCAGCTCTTGGATTTAGCTCTGCGCGCATGTCGAGCTGGTGTTTGTGTGTGGAGGAAGGAAGGCTTCAGTGTCATTCTCTTGCTTGTGGGGTCCGGTTGCAGCACCGTGTGTTGGAGAGACTCAGAATTCTTTCATCCTCCTTGAGAATCCATTGACCCTAAATGTGAGGCTTCTTCTGGACTCTCGTTTCTGTTCTGTTACCGGTACAGCTTTCCTTCTGCAACTACCCAGTCCTGATTGCTGCGGCTGGGTAGGAAGCCTTGACGTCGGAAAGCCTAAGTCCTCCAGATTTGTCCTTTTCAAGGTTGCTTGGCTCTCCTGGGTCCCAGGCAGTCCAGTTTTGGATCGGCTTGCTGGTTTGCAGAAGAGGCAGCTGGGGTTTTGGTAGGGATGGTGTTGAAACTGAAGATCCACTGGGGGAATGTCTAACATCATCTGGCTTTGAACCCAAGTTGTCTGAATCGAGAGCGTAGGCTCTTGACCAGTGCCCCTGTCCTCACTGTGCTCTTGTCACAGCTCACTATCAGTGTGTCCTGGGGACTGTTTCATGGTAGGACATGCAAATATTGCTCATTATTTGTAACAGCTACATCCGAATTTACTGTGGCTATTCCACAGTGTATTCAACTAGTTCATTTACTCTTTCCAGCTTTTTTTGTGTTACAACAGTGTGTCCTGAATCTGTGTATTTTGTCCACTCTTTTGGGTATTTTCTAGGATAAATTTTTAGAGGTTCCGTTGCTGAATCCAAGAGTAAGGACGTTTACATTTTTGAGAGATGCCCCCAGATTTCTCCCCTAGTGTCCCACGGTTTGCTTTCCCACGGGTGGGGACACCCTTCTGACTGGGTGCTCTGACCCTGCGACTTTCTAGGAGACCCGTCACATTGCATTTTCCAGGGTTTGAATATTCACCTTTGACTACTATTTGTAAGTACATTACAAGGAAACACTGAAACAGATGAAATGTCAGATTGTTGCCAAATGCCGCAACATGAAATCAGAAACTGACCTAAAACCTGAGTTAGCGAAAGCCCGACAGTTTTAACAGTAAAATCAAACTCAGGACAAGCAGAGAAATAATCTTTTTGGTTAATAAAGGAAATCAGCTTCTGTGAAGTCTCAGGTAACTGCTTCCCTGGACGGGGCTGTGGGACAGACACACTGCCAATGCTTGGACCAGCGTCAGAGCAAAACAGACTTCCCCGCAGCTGGGATACGCGTCAGCAGACAGGCTGAGATGAGCGGACAGGCTGAGATGAGCGGACAGGCTGAGATGAGCGGACAGGTTGAGATGAGCGGACAGGCTGAGATGAGCGGACAGGCTGAGATGAGCGGACAAGCTGAAATGAGCGGTTTGTTAGGCAGGCAGCTAACGCTTTGTCAGCTTTCAAATTTCATTTAACTGTTAATATACATGACTTGACTTTTCAGTACTTTCTTCTTACTTACCATGTACCTTAATGTTCTCTATTCTTAGCATGGTCTTTAATGTTTTTTAGTAGGTGTCTATCAAGTTAAGATCATGTTACATGCTACTGCAGAATATAATCCTGTCACAATGTATTGGTTCATAGGCATAAAAATAACCAATGTTGATTACATGTATGTGTGTGTATCTCTATACATGTAGTATTTTTTTTGAGACAGAGTCTTGCTCTATCGCCCAGGCTGGAGTGTAGTGACACAATCTCAGCTCACTGCAACCTCCACCTCCTGGGTTCAAGCGACTCTCCTGCCTCAGCCTCCTGGGTAGCTGGGATTACAGGCGTGTGCTACCATGCCTTGCTAATTTTTGTATTTTTAGTAGAGACAAGGTTTCATCATGTTGGCCAGGCTGGCCTCGAACTCCTGACCTTGTAATCCATCCACCTTAACTTCCCAAAGTGCTCGGATCACAGGCGTGAGCCACCACACCCAGCCACATGTAGTATTTTTTAAATAGAAAACCTTTGAAACCTTCACTGTAATCTTATCAGGGAAAAATGATTCCCTGTTTATTGTCACTTGTTACTTTAAAATATGTAAGTAAAGTGATACGAAAAATACATAATGACTAGTGATTTGGGGAACTCGCGAGAATTCTCTGAATGCTGCGGATTAGTATCTGCGGGAGAACTGGAAGCCCTCGGTGGGCGGTGGGTGTGTCTTCATGGTTAGCCTAGGCGCCCAGCTGTTTCTAGCATTTCCACTGGGCTTCACCTTTCAGAGTTCCCAGCGTCCTGTCTTACTAAGGGGCTCTGCCCGTTCACTGGGTCTTGCTTCTCGATTTACTCATTTACTTTGTTTTCCAGTTATTGTTTGATGACTTGATGTTGCATTTTATTAATCTGCTCAGTTTTCCTTCACTGCTCTTGGGAAGAGTGTCTTAGTCCGTTTTGTGCTGCTCTAGCAGCCCCACAGATTGGGCCATTTGTAATGAACAGGCGTTTCCCGCCTCGCCAACATCAACATGCCGGCATCTGGTGAGGGAGGAAGGGCAGGAAAGTGACCCTTAATGCCCCTTTTAAAGGACATTAAACCCACCTGTGAGGGCTCTGCCACATCACCTTTTAAAGGCCCCACTTCCCAGTGCCCAGTTAAGTTTCACCGTGAGTTTTGAGAAGACACGCGTCCACACCATAGGCAGAGGCAGCAGGCATGGTGCTCAGCCTAGTTTTCTCTTTTGGCAGGGCATTTTGGAAGCGTCAAAGGCCAGGGCCATCCCTGTGGTCATCGACGCGGTGAGTTGACCTCTCTCATCCTGGCTGGGGAAGTGAGCCCGGAAGGCCTGTCCAGTGAGCCCGGCTTTTTGTTCCATGCAGGATGGCCTGTGGCTGGTCGCTCAGCAGCCAGCCCTCATCCAGGGCTACCGGAAGGCTGTGCTCACTCCCAACCACATGGAGTTCAGCAGACTGTATGACGCTGTGGTGAGTGAGTGGACCCCCAAAGGGTGGATGCGAGCCCCGTTCATCCTAAAGAGGGTGAGGGGTGAGCTCCATGCTTCTGCCCAGCCTGTCCCTGTGGGCACATCTCTGCAGGGACACAGACCTCAAGTCATCGCTGTGCCTCTCACAGCAGATGGCGTCTTCCCATCGTGCTCTTTGATTGGATGAATGATGGTGTGGTGGACTTGGGACAGGCAGGGACTCGGGTCAGCCAGCCCCTCCTGCAGTGCACTCTGGACAGATCACTTCGTCTCTGTCCTGAGTGCCTCGTCTATAATGTGATGATGGCATCTGCCTCATGGGGCTGTGAGATGAGGAAACCTGTGTAAAGCCATGAGTTCCCACATGGTAAGTGTCCCATCAATGTTAGCACCCAGTACTATGGAATTTGTATCACTCCTGCAAAGCTCTCAGAACCCAGCCTCGCTGTCCTCCTTCAGCCTGGTCTGACCAGGTAGAGGACGGGCACTGGCAGGAACCGCGTTGGCGTCTGCTTGGAGGAGTTGCTGCGGGTGATATCCTGGGCTTCCTCCCACCTATGCAGCCTCTAACCGGTGCCCGGGTGATCCTTTCAGACGCGAGAGTGCAAGTCTCATGGCAGATGGGACAGGGCTATCCGTCATGTCACATGTCGTGTGTCTGAGGAAGGCTTTGCTTTTTCTGTGTCTTCCTGCGTTGCCGTAGTTCAGAGGCCCTGTGGACAGTGATGACCGCCATGGATCTGTGCTGAGACTCAGCCAAGCTCTGGGCAACGTGACGGTGATCCAGAAAGGAGAGTGTGATATCCTCTCTGATGGCCAGCAGGGTGAGCAGTGGCTGGCCTGTGTGTGTGGGCTGGTGTTGGGTCAGGCAGCGCGACCACACTGAGTGTGAGCCCCAGAAGACCTCTAGCGTGCACACATGTTCACACACATTCCGCACAAAGGAATTCCTGATGAGCTCGACAGACACACCTTCTCTAGAGTCCATGTTTTTGACTTCTCACTGTTTTGCTGGGGAAGTGACAGTGGTGAGAGCAGGCTTTCAAGTTGTGGGCTCTACCCATTGACTGAATTGCTGTGCCTTAGTTATGAGAAGCAGCCTGGCCGGAAGGTGCCTGGAACAGCAGGGCACGCTGCAGAGTCCTGGGTTCGCGTCCCCAAGCTGCCACCTTCATCTTTCATCTCGCTTGTGGCATCCACGATCCATGTGGTTATTTGGGTATTTTGCTGCATTTTGTTCTATCAAAATGACTGGACAGGGCAGAAAGCCCTGCACACTCCTGCACACATCCACACGCCCTCATCCACATGCCCTCGCACTCATCCAAACACCCACTCATCCACACACACACTTAATCCACACACCCTCCACATGCCCTCGCACTCATCCACACACCCACACACACATCCACACGCCATTGCACTCATCCAAACGCTCACACTCATCCACACACCCTCACTCATCCACACGCCCACTCATCCACACACTTATCCACACACCCTCCACACTGCCCTCGCACCCATCCACACACCCTCACACACACATCCACATGCCCTTGCACTCATCCAAATGCTCATTCATCCACACACCCTCACACATCCACACGCCCTCGCACTCATCCACACACCCTCACACTCATCCACACACCCTCACTCATCCTCTCCCTCACACATCTACACACTCACTCATCCACACCCTCACACACTCATCCACACCGTCACTCATCCACACACCCTCACTCATCCACATGCCCTCGCACTCATCTAAATGCCCACTCATCCACACATTCATCCACAAACCCTCATCCACATGCCCTCGCACTCATCCACTCCCTCGCACACTCATCCACACGCCCTTGT
>CAUYOR010011616.1:0-45288 GCA_963573925.1 Callimico goeldii
ACAGTGGGGGGTGAGGAGTTGGGGAGAGATAGCATGGGGAGAAATGCCAGATACAGGTGAAGGGGAGGAAGGCAGCAAATCACACTGCCACGTGTGTACCTATGCAACTATCTTGCATGTTCTTCACATGTACCCAAAACCTAAAATGCAATAAAAAAAAGAGGTCATTAAGGTAACTTGAGACCTTGGGGTGAGCCCTTTAGTCAAGGCCCATATTAGACTTATGGCTGGTGTCCTTATAAGAAGAGAAGACCAGGACACAGACACACATGGAGGAACGGTCATGTGAGAACACAGGGAGAAGACAGCCATCTGCAAGCCAAGGAGAGGCCTCAGAAGGAACCAACCCTACCCACACCTCCGTCTTGGACTTCCAGCTGCAGAACGGCGAGTAATAAGCCTCTGTGGTTTAAGCTGCCCAGATCTGGTACTTGGTTATGGTGACCTGAGCAGGCCAGTATCATGCTGAAGCCAACATAGGCTTGAGGAGTAAGTAACATAGTTCCTAACTGCAAATGGCTTCGACAATAAGGAGAAAACAGATGAAAGTAGACGTATGAAGCCAGGAGGTAAAGGAGCTCGTGGAGGCTCAGCCGCGCCACCAGAGCCAAGTGTCGTCTGCATTTCCACCCTGCCCCACTCAGCCTATTGCTGTGAACCTCCCTCCTGGTGCCAGAATGGCTGCCACATTTCTAGCGACCACCTGCAGATGATGTCCAGAGGCAGGAACGAGGTCCCTGCTTTGTAAAAGAGAAGACAGATGCCTGTGGAGAAGCCTGCTAAGTACCCCTTCTCACGTCCCATGTCCACACCCATGACACATGCCCATCCCAAACCAGCAGTTGGCAAGATGCATGGAATTGCTGTGCTTGGATTGAACTTGCAATGAACCTGTTTCTCTGACACAAGTGAATGACAATGGCTGGATGGGGTGGTACTTTATTAACTGAGAAGAGAGTGGGGAGGGGATGTCGTGTAGAAAGCAGCCAGCAGTGTCTGCCCAAACCTGCACATCCAAACCATCACCAGTCTTACTGCTTTTACCTCCCCGCAAGCTTTGATTCCCTGACTTCTCCGCATCTCCTCCACCAGTGCAGTCATCTCTTGCCTGGATCATTGCAGGAGCTCATTGACTGAAACCAGCGCATGCCATGGTCCTGTCTAGTCTGTTGTCCCAGCTTGCAGCCTAAATGATCTTTGAAAAATGCACGTCTTGGGATGGGGTGAGGCGGCTTATGCCTATAATTCAAGCACTTTGGGAGGCCAAGGGGGGCAAATCGCTTGAGCCTGGCAGTTGAGACCAGCCTGGGCAAGATAGCAAAACCCTGTCTCTACAAAAAATGCAAAACGTAGCTAGGCTTTGTGGTGCATGCTGGGAATCCCAGCTACTTGGGAGGCTGAGGTAGGAGGATTACTTGAGCCCAGGAATTCGAGGCTGCAGTGAGCCGACATCACACCACTGTACTCCAGCCTGGGTAACAGAGCAAGACTCTGTCTCAAAAAAGGAAAGAATGAAAAGAAAAGAAAAGCCGGGCGCGGTGGCTCAAGCCTGTAATCCCAGCACTTTGGGAGGCTGAGGCGGGTGGATCACGAGGTCATGAGATCGAGACCATCCTGGTCAACATGGTGAAACCCCATCTCTACTAAAGATACAAAAAATTAGCTGGGCACGGTGGCGCGTGCCTGTAATCCCACCTACTCAGGAGGCTGAGGCGGGAGAATTGCCTGAACCCAGGAGGCGGAGGTTGCGGTGAGCCAAGATCGTGCCATTGCACTCCAGCCTGGGAACAAGAGCAAAACTCCGTCTCAAAAAAAAAAAAAAAAGAAAGAAAGAAAGAAAGAAAAGAAAAGAAAAAAAAAGAGAAAGAAAGAAAGAAAGAAAGAAAGAAAGAAAGAAAGAAAGAAAGAAAGAAAGAAAGAAAGAGAAAGAAAGAAAAGAGAAAAATGCGATCTCATCAAATCTTGCCTTACTCAGAATACTATGGTAGTTCCATCTGGCTAAGAATAGATACATAATTTCCTACTTGCACCTGCAGGGCCCTGCCTGGCCTGGCCCCCTAGCCTCTGTAGCCTCAGCACAGAATACACTTCTCCCTCTCCTTTCTCCTCAGGTATCTGGGCTACTGTTTTTGTTTGTTTTTTGTTTTGTTTTGTTTTGTTTTGTTTTTTTGAGATGGAGTCTCACTCTGTCGCCCAGGCTGGAGCACAATGACACAATCTGGACTCACTGCGACCTCCACCTCTCAGGTTCAAGTGATTCTCCTGCCTTAGCCTCCCAAGTAGCTGGGATTAGAGGCATGTGCCACCATGCCCAGGCAATTTTTGTATTTTTAGTAGAAACAGGGTTTCACTATGTTGGCCAGGCTAGTCTCGAACTCCTAAACTCAGGTGATCCACTGGCTTCAGCCTCCCAAAGTGCTGGGATTATAGGCATGAGTTGCTGGGAGATACTGTTTTTTCTTGTGCATCAAACTCACTGCACTTTTCCACTAGGGTGTTTTCGCAAATACAGCTCCATCTGTTCTTCACCTCGTAAACGCCTCATCATCTTTCAGCTCTTACTTGTCATGCTCTTAGGGAAGCCTCTCATGTTCTTTGACAAGGTCCAGCTCACTTGTGCTGGGTAACTCACCCCAAGCCAGAGGCTGAAGACATCAGCTGACTGTTTCTCCCAGGCTGAGAGGGGACTGGGAGGTTCGTGGGCTGGTGATGCCTCAGAAGGCTGGCACGTCACTTCTGCCACGGGTACTGGCCAAAGCAGGTCTCAGGCCCAGCCCAGACTTGGGTGGGGCAATAGATACCAGCTCTTCATGGAAAATGGCAAAATGCTGCCGTCTTCTTTTCTAACCTGCCACCCCATCCATGTAGATTCTCTTAGCACCTTGCGTTTCTCCTTTCTGGAACTTGCAGATGCTACTCTTTCTTTCTCTTTCCTTTTTCTTTTTTTTTTTTTTTTTTTTTTTTTTTTTTTGAGACAGAGTCCCCCTCTATCGCCAGGCTGGAGTGCAGTGGCGCTATCCCAGCTCATTGCAACTTCCGTTTTCCCGTTTCAAGCAATTCTCCTGCCTCAGCCTCCCGAGTGGCTGGGACTACAGGCGTGCACAGCCATGCCCGGCTAATCTTTTGTAGGTGCTACTCTTTCATCTGCAAACTCCATGAGTGATGATGGCGCCTCCCACTCGGGGTTAAGTTTGTTGAGTGATCAGATGAAATGCAACCACACCCTATGTTAACTTGAAAAGACAGCTACTTTTCAAATGAGGATAGTTGACAAGCCAGTTTACGAGCCTCAATTGTCCGTCTTTTAAGTCCTTGAAACAACCTAACACGCATGGATAGAAAAATTAAGGAAATGATGGTGCATCTGCTTGATGGGATATTATGTAACCATTTAAAAAATGGCAACAACTACGCACAAGTTGGGAAAATCCTTATGACGGAAAAATGAGTAAGAAGCAACGAGGAAGATGGAGCATGGCTCCGTCCCTCCCATGGGTCGGACACTCTGCGTTGTGGCTGGGCCCTTCCAGGGGTGCACACTCCTTGCCCCAGGGCTGGGGGCACTCTCTGGTTTTCTTCCTGGCAACTCCCGCTTGTCCCCAGAGGCCTTCCCCAGGACCTCAGTGACCGTACGTTCCTGTAACATTCTTTCTCTGCAGGAACACTCAGCTCTCCGAGCTTGTTCGTGGGGTCTTTGTGGCTGGGCTGGGACCCTTGAGGGTGGGGCTGTGGCCTCCCTCACATACCTGGCCTGGAGCAGCATAAGGTTCAGAGAGGGCGTGAGTGTCCTGAGCCTTCTGTGCGATCCCCACACACAACCCCCTTCAATTGGCTTCCATGGCAGAAGTGGAGCTTCCTGCTCTTGGGGTCCAAAGTCTATCATCAAGGCAGGGCAGGGCCACACCCCTCTGAAACCTGGTGGGGGTGGATCTGTACCTGACTCTTCCAGCTCTAGCGTTGCTGGTGGCCCTGCACCTTCCTTGGCTTGTAGACACCAACGCACTTTCTGCCTCTGTCATCACCTGGCCTTTCCCTGTGTTGTGAGCTCACCTGGTCACCTCTCTGCATCTCTCCTCTTCTAGAAGGCTCCATCCTTGGATTCAGGCCCTCCCTACTCCAGTATGACTTCATCTGAACTCAGTCCCATCCGCAAAGACACTATTTCCAAATAAGGCCACATTCCCAGGTGCTTGGGGGTGGGATGTCTGCGTAATTTTTGGGGGACAGAAGCAGCCAACAGAGAAAGTAAGGTGAGGAGGAAGGAAGGAAGGAAAGAAGATACTTCTGGGTGTGGTGAAGCTGAGAATGGATTCCAAAGCCCCCTCCTTCCCGCCTGAGTCACAGGTGCCACAGCGGGCAGGCCTGGTGGATGCTGCAAGTCCATCCGGTGCCCTGAAATCCCGTGGGCAGTGGGCCATGCCCCTGAGTCAGCCAGGCCTGAGGTGCCCAGGAGGCTGTGCACAGCAGCATCCCGCCCTGGTCTCTGCGGGAGCAGCTTGTCCTTGAGTCTCAGCCCCATCTCATGTGCCTCCTTTGTAGCACAGAGTGGGGCCCGCCACTCTGCCGGATGTCGAGAGACCAGGCTTGAAGGAAGCTGTGGCATCAGCCATTTCCACTTTGGGGAGCAGGAGCGTTGGTTGGGGGAGCCGCCCCTCCGTGCCGCAGTGGTGGGATCGGGGCTTTGCCTTCCCTCAAAGGGGCGTGGGTGGGCCTCACAGGAGACCCACTGTGGCTGGGGGGGTTGTGTGGGTGGGCCTCACAGGAGATGCACTGTGGCTGGGAGGGTCATGTGGGCACTTTGAATTGCCACCACAGTAACACCAGGGCTCCTGCCTTGCTCATAGAAACTGCTAGAAAATGGTTTGTTCTGGAAATGAGCCATGCTCTCTGAGGTACCAGAGAAAGTGGTCCCTGCACCCCTCTCTGCTGGTCAGCAGCACCTGCTCTGGACAGGCGCAGGGTACAGGAGAGCTGGCGCTGGCCAGTCACCTCAGGACAGGGAGGGCCCCGGCGCAGAGCACAGTGACCTCTTGTATGTCACAGACGTTTGCAGATCCAGGCCCAACCCAGACCCAACTCAGAGTGTCCAAGGCTGGGACCTGGGTCTGCACTTCCAGCAACTCCCCAGATGGTTCGGACGTCACCTCTGCTTATGGCCTAAAGGCCACTGGAAGAAAATCCACATTGCCCCCAGTCACTCCCGCCGGTGGGGACAGCGGCCCAGGCACTCCTGGAGGAGTGGAGGCACAGCACCCGCCACAGGAAGCTCCCTGGAGGGCAGGTGCTGAGCCTCAGACCTCAGTGGCTTCCTTGCACTTTGCTTACAACCTTGAAACTGGCAAATGCTCAGATATTCATTGATTCCTTCACCTCTAGGGAGATGCAGCCCCCTGTGGGCGTGTGCAGAGTGTGGGCAGGAGGGTCGTGGCGGCAGAGCCCTGATTCGTAGCGTCTGCCTATTCCTGATGTGTAAATACTCCCCCCCCCCCCGTTGATCTGGGCTGCCTGTGTGATGTCACCACCTGTGGAGTTGAGAATCGGTGGGCACGCCATCTGCTCTTGCAAGTCCCTTAAGATGACCCCGGTACCCGAGCCACTGGGAGCTCATCTGACTCTGCTGTGACATCTACTGCCATCTCTTTCCCATTTTCACATCTTCCTCCAAGAGACAAAGGGAGGGCGAGGGAAGGAGGCAGCCAGAGTGGCAGGGGCTGGTGGGCCCAGTGGGAGGGGGCTTGCCCTCTGGCAGGCAATGTGACCCGCCAATCCCCCCATGAGGCCCCAGTCCCGCTGCCTGCTCTAATAAACTCTAAACTCCTGTGATTTAAGTGAAGGTTTCAGATTAACATTTAAATTAATGCCGGACTAGAAATCTGGAGCCCAGGTCGCTGACGAGACTCTGTTAACTTGTTCTGTGACCTGGGGCAGAAATTTAAAACTATCTTTTCTCGTGGAGCAGCCCCTCTGAGAGGAGGTCAGGGATGGCAGGCCTGGGGGCCCGTGTCCTGTTGGAAGCCTGGCACCTTCCCTTGCTGACAGGGCCACCCTGACCCCAGGAAGCTCTGCATGGCCTGGGCAGGGGTGGGGTGTGCCCTGATCCTGCCACTGCCATCCCCGTGCTCAGGGCATTTGGGGATGCTCAGTGACAGCCGTGCACTCCGAGGGGCTCTGTCTTTACACGGCCTGTCTTGGTGCTCGTGAACGTGGGCCTGAAATGAAGGGAGCAGAACATTAAAATATATATGGACCCAGAGAGCCCCTGAGCCAAGCCCACTCACTGGCCCCTTTCTGCTTTGGCCAGCAGGTCTAGCCTTGAGGGGCTCCAGAGAGCCAAGGACACCCACAGTAACCACAGCACAGGGAGCAGCCGGGCTTAGGGTGGGGCAGCTGGGCAGGAGCCTGGGCACGGGTCTGCAGACACAGAAAGCAGAGAAACGCTGGGGAGATGGGTCCTGAGTTTGTCCCCGGGTCGAAGCTGGGGATTCCAAACAGTCCAGGGGGCTGGGAAGGGGACAGCAGGCATAGAGTGGCCTCGCCTGGCAGGCACTTGCAGACACACACAACCTCCTCCTTATGATGGGAGAGCCTGGGGTAAAGCTGGGTGATGCTCACCCAGGGCCCAGCAGTGTTTGAAGCCAGGCACTTGACGGCAAGGCCACATTCTTTCTGCTGACCAGCACTGTCCTCTGTCAGCCAGGAGGTGAGGATGCAGCATTGCTCGCTCCGGGGTCCACCAGGAAGGGTTGGAGGAGGCTGTCAGGGCAGAGGCCAGGTGGGCCCCTGGAGATGCTGGGCTCTGCCCACCCTGGTTCTGGGGGAACCTTCACACCCAGCCGGCGGCCACCCTCTCAGGCTGTGTGTGGCTATTTGCAGTTGGCCTGGAGGCCGGAGGCCACCCCTCCTTTGTGCTGACCACTTTGGCCTCTGCTTCCAAGACACCATTTCCCACCATCTTCCCTCTCCTAGGAGCCAGGGTAAAGGACTCTGGACAGCCCCATCCCTCCTCCTCTCACTCTCATCTGTGAGCTGGGCTCCTGTTGTCTTCCATCCCAGGCGGCCTGGTTCTCAGCATTAACATTGTCACCGCTGGCTCTTCCTAGAGGACTCCTCGTCTGAGCCTGCTGGGCCGTCTACCACCTGCAGGCCCAGGATTCTGGGCCCAGGGTCCCCTGGTGGCCCTGGCCCTGTGCTGGCCAGGATCTTCCACTGGGGAGTGCTGGCTGTGGAGGGTCTTTTCTGTTCCATCCCAGGGGCAGAAGGTGACGCTCCTCTGTGACTGAGTGTAGTAAACTCAAAATAGCAGTGGCTTAGATGAGCTGAATGCTTGTCTCCCTCTCATAAGGGTAGAGGGTGCCGTCCTGGTCAGCACAGAGTCTTCCCTTGCAGGTCCCAGGACCCAGCTTGGTGTTCCTCACCCTCACATCTCCCAGGGCACCCTGGTCCTGGGGCCTGAGCTCCAACCTCTAGTGGGTCAGAGGGGGGACAGAGTGAGTGCTGGCTGTTCAGGAAGATTCTAGAATGCACGGTTGTAGAACCAAGTTACAGGCCCTGGCCTAGCTGCAAGGGAGCCAGAAAGGAAGCGTTTGTTCTTGGAGCTGTGAGTCCTGCTCCAGAGGGGCTTGACTGTGGCCAGCAGCTTTGAGCCCCTGTGAACTGTGTCAAGTACAAACAGTAAGTGCTGATGGAGACACCCAAGACACAGGTTTTCATGCTTCTGCCATCAAAACTTCCTTCTCCTGGAAGCCTTAGAGATACAGGCTCCTCTGCCAGAGACCTCAGGGCCCCAGAGGAGCCCAGTGCCTCTCATTAGATGTACTGCTCAAGAGCAAATAATCATCGTAATCAATGACTTCTCACATTGATTGAAGGTCTGTGACCCCTAAGAGCAGGGTTGGGAGGGAGCGTGGGCTGCCTGCCTCTGAGGGCTGAGTGCCATCTGTATGCTCAAACAGTGGCTCCGCTGCTGATTTCTGTAGTGCATTGGGTTAGGGAGACACCCGGGACAGCCTCTCCATCTCGCCAAGCCAAGTCCGTGAAATGGGGACAGCGCTGGGATCACCATCACAGGGTCCTGGAGTCGACAAGGGCACAGCACTTGGGAAGAAGCATGCAGCAACTCCTAAAGGCAGTGAGCACACTGGTGTTCCAGCTTCATGCCCACAGTTGGCCTTTGTCCTCGTCCATGCAGCCTGTGCCCTCAGAGTCCACATTTGGACACAAATCAGAAGGGAGCATGAAACACGGTGTCACCTGTGTCAAAGTCACGCCCTGGGCAGAGAAAGGCTACGCTATTCTAACAGGGACCGAAATACAGATGGAGGGACAGTGGCTGAGACAGAAGCTTTGGGTCTCATTTCACAGCCAGGGGAGCGAGTGGGCCACACTGCAGCAGCCTGTGCTCGCTGGCCGATTGGGACACTGACACCGTGGTCTCTCTTCTCCCACATGCATCTGGGCCGACCCTGACATGCTGACTTCCACCCATTGACAGAAACTCAGAATCAGTTTTCAGCTGAGCAAATGAGGCTGATGTTGGAGGCATCACCTCATTTATCTTTCATTGTGAGAGTTCAGACCCCAGGGCACGGCTCAGCCATGTCCCTGGGGAGAAGGGATTTTAGGGGACAAAACCAGCTACATTTTCCATAAAAATAAATTTCTGAGAGTCCCCTTTGACTTCAAATCCAGCAAAAATGTATCTTTGGGAGGAGGGGCCAGTTTTGATCAACTTTTCCCACAGTGCAGAAGCTACTTGGGTGTAATTATTGCAACCCAGAGGGGCTTCCAGAGTCCAGTGGACTCAGAGGATGAGCATCTGTAGTCTCTGAGGCTGGGCATGGTGGCTCATATCTGTAATCTCAGCACTTTGGGAGGCCGAGGTAGGATGATGGCTTGAGTTCAAGACCCACCTGGGCAACATAGTGAGACCCCATCTCTTAAAAAAAAATTAACTAGGTGTGGTGATGTGTGCCTGTAGTCCAAGCTACTTGGAGGCAGAAATGGGAGTATGGCTTGAGTGTGGGAGGTTGAGCTGAGATCGTGCCACTGCACTCCAGCCTGGGCAACAGAGTGAGACCCTGTCTCAAAAAAAAGCACATTTTAAACGTAAAGGTAAATTGCATATGGTTTTGAAAATGCAGAGTACAAGAGGGAACACAAAAAACTAGTCTCTGTGTCACTGTCTTTGAAAACTCTGCAGAGGACAAGAGTCTTTCCCAGGTCCTAGGCACATCAGCATGGTCCCTGTTGCAGCTGGAGGATGGCACAGAGGAAGCCACTCTGCCCCTCTCAGAGAGGCCACCCTCAAAGGCCAGGCTCCGGCCCTCCTCCTCCCCTGACCATGGCTGTTTTGTGTCTTGTTAGCGTGCAGAGCCCTGATGGACGAGGTAGAGCACGACATCACCAAGGCTCGGCAGAAGAACACCAAGGTGGGCTCCTTCCGAATCGATCCTGATGGGACGCAGGAGAAGAGAAAGGTAGCGGAAAAGATATTATGTGCCAGTGTATAATTGCGGATATGGGCAATTACCAACCATTTATCCAAACAGCAGTTGGTCTTAATCTTCTAACCTTTCTCTTGTTCAGGGTATCAGCTCTAAATTGCTTCTGAGTCCTGGGGGACTCAAAGTAATCTTTAAGCTTGAAATTGAAGTATCTCTCTCAGCACCTAAATTTTGTGTCTCGTCAAGTCGGAAGACATTTCGGCATCATTCTTCATCAGAATAAAAATAGCGTGTCCGTGGTTCTTGGTGAGGCCAGCAGGGGGCCCCGAAGAGGCTAAAGGGGCAGTCTAGAGACACTTAAAGCAGAGCAGTCCCCTCCTGGGTACCACAGGTTGTCAGACCCACTTTCCGGAACAGAACAGACACTTGCCTATGGAGAAAGAAGAAATGTTTTGTGCAACCCAGAGAGGGGCTCCCATGGACGATTAGATGCAGTGAGCGGGGCGCCAGAAGGGTGGAGTCTGAGACACCAGGAGGCACCCAGTACAGGACAGCTTCCCCTCTGAGCACTCAGGTGCTGAGTGCCCAGAACGCATAAGCCAATTTCAGCATCATGCTAAGAGAACTACTGTTAGAAAGATGTTCCCCACTGCCATCCGACTCATTCAAAGTGAGCAGAAGTGGGTCTGGATCTCCTGCAGTTTCCTCTTGTCCTGGTGCACTGCGCCTTAGATCATGCAAGCTAGGCTCTCTGCGCCTTGTCCATGTCTTCCTGGAGCTGTGTGCCCATCTGAAGAGGACAGGGAGGGAAAGGAGAGTCACAGGCAGGTGCCACAGTTGAACTGTTGACAGGCAGCCCTTACAGAAAGCCCTTCAGGTTTCTAATGTGCTCGGTTATGAATGAGGGAGGAACTTGCATTCACAGGTCAGTACCTCCCACGGGAGAGCACTGGGCTCTCAGGGGACCCTCTTGGGTTCGTTGCCTTGCCAAAGGCACACTCAAGGACAGATCTTTCAAGAGACGTATCTGGCAAGTCCACTGGAGGGACCCTGTGCAGGCCCACTGGCTGCTCTACCTCAAGGTCCCGTGTGGTCACCTCCCATGTGGAGGACATGTGCCTCCACCACCCCCAGAACAGTCCTGGTCCCTGACACCCGGCCGGGAGCAGACTCCCACTGTCAAGCAGGGCCGGGGAAGATGTGAGTCTGTGTCTGTGTGCTCACTGTGTCCACATGTGTACCTGTGGGCTGTGTGCAGCCAGCACAGCTTTGAAGGCAAGCTAAGTCTTCATATTTCAGTAACTTAGATCTGGGCTATGAGATCCATCACTAGTGCTCCTGGGCCAGCAGAAAGGAAGAAGTCTTTCTCTACAGGACTGACAAAGGAGAGCCAAGGAAATAACGGCAGAGGCCTGAGGAAGGGGCAGGAAGGAGAGGAGCTGGGTGGCCCTTCTTTATTGACAGCTGCCGGGCAGCCTCCTTTAAATGATTTTCTAGTCCTGACAGTGACCCTGCAAAAAGAATAGCGTCTCTGCATTATTGATGAGAGCAGGGGAGTTAGGCCGAGTGGCTGCAGCTCCCACAGCGGATGGAGGGCCATGCAGGGATTGGGATGGTACCAACTGTGCCTTCCACCCTCCTTGAATTCACACTGCATCCTTGAGTGATGCCACCCAGGAGTCCATGTTTGGGAGTCCCGAAGCTTTCCAGTGTGTCTGATCCCAGATGGATTTAAATGCACCTGGAGAAAATGGGCCACACCCTCCCCTGCTTTCTGTTGTCTTGGAGGATGTTCCACTTTGGATTTAGCCAGGAACACTCAGTCTGCAAAGCGATTTGAAAGCAGCTTGACTGCTTCACTCACCAGGGCGCCCAGGGCAGTCTCAGCTACAGGAGCTGGTGCTGATCTCGGGTGATCTTTCTGCCCGGGGCTCCTGCTCAGCCCGAAGCAGCCCAGGCCAGCATCACACGGAGACTTCTCTCTGCAAAGCACGGTGCACTCGGCAGGCATGCGGGTGGGCCCCCGCCCCCCCCCCCCGACCCCACCCCGCCTTCTGTTGCCTGGAGAACTCATCTTGACAGCCCTCGTGTTGGGGAGTGGCATGGCCTGGTGGTGGGGGGTGTTGCTCAGTGGTTCCTGCCTCTGGCCGACTCACAGCAGAGCGGCCCCATCATGGGCCACAACTCCCTTGCTTTGAAGAGTTCCACTGTCTTCCCCGGAAGGCTTCTAGAAGGTCTCTCATCCTTCCCACTAGAAAACTCTTCCTTGCCGTGACTCACATTCCAGTGGCATTGTTTCCTTCCACCAGGAGGCTACTTGGCCAAACTTGAAAGCAGGGCAGTGTGAAGTCGGGGCTGCCCACCCTCCCCTCGCCCGGCTTGGACTTGGATGGGGGCCAGGCTGGTGTGACCGTGGGAGCCGAGCTCTTCCTTCCACCTGGCAGCTCACAGAGTGTGTGCTCAGCTTGGCCTTCAGCGAAGAACAAAGGAAGGTATTCAGCTGTCAGATGAGAAGCGGGGCTCGGCTCCGTAGTCCTGCCTGGAAAAACTCGAAGCCAGAGGTGTTCCTGCCTGGCCTGGATGGCCTGGATGGCCTGGATGGTCTGGATGGCCTGGATGGCCTGGATGATGGCCTGGATGGCCTGGATGGCCTGGATGGTCTGGATGGCCTGGATGATGGCCTGGATGGCCTGGATGGCCTGGATGGTCTGGATGGCCTGGATGGCCTGGATGGCCTGGATGATGGCCTGGATGGCCTGGATGGCCTGGATGGCCTGGATGGCCGCAGGGTGGCAGGACAGCCTGCCTGAGATTTCCTGCTTTCTGGACCTCCATCAGGATGGCCGCAGGGCGGCAGGACAGCCTGCCTGAGTTTTCCTGCTTTCTGGACCTCCGTCAGGATGGAACGAAACACAGGCCGTGTCCTCAGAGCTGAGGGCTCTGATGCCACAGGGTCCCTGGAGAGGCTGTTCCTCTCTGGGAGGGGGAAGGTGGGTTCCCCCGAGAATTTGAGTCCCAAGGGGAGGCAAGGGAAGAAGCGAAGCGGGTAAGTGTCACTATGTGGACCACATGTGTGCAAAGCGGCCTGCACCCACACGAGGCTGTTCTCTCCGTCTAGCCTTGGGCTGGGCTGGGTCTGCGGAGGCAGTGGGGACAGAGGAGATGTGTGAACCAGCGTCTCTTGGGCCAGGCCACCCTTGCTTAGAGGAAGAGTCCAAGGAGGCCCCCAGAGAGCGGCCAGTGAGAGAGCTGTGGCCATAGGCAGTCGTCTGCCCTCATGGACTCAGTCCCGGTGTGAATTGGGGCTTGGACAGTCACAGACCCAGACCAGGCACCCGAGAGGGCCTGCATGTCCTCCCAGTGGCAGGTGGGACTTGGGGTCCAGCTGCACGGCAGGAACCTGGGAATATGTGGGGACCCCACTTTTTTTTTCTACTATGCATACTTTGCCATTAGCAGCATTGTGGCTCTTACAGAAAGCCCCCAGTCCCAGGGCTATGCAGTGGTTCTTTCCACACAAGGCCCCGCAGTGACGCACTAGCACGGGTCAGGAAGCTGGGGTGAGCCCTGAGGGGCAAGCAGAGGTCCCCATGAAGCATGCCCCATTCTGACCCTCCTCCCTTGGCTCCCTACGCCCGTTCATGAGCAAGGGGTGCCCTGACCATGGTGTGGGGGTGACTCCCGACCCCTAGGTCTGGGGGCAGCTGCAGGACCAAGCAGGACTTGCTGTCCCTCTAGCTCCCCTGACTGCCTTGCCCAGCTCTGCCTTCCCTGCCTGACAGCACTCAGCCTGGCTGGGAGGGAACCAGTTCTTGGGCTCCAGGGCAGGGGTCGTGAATACCCCTCAGTGAGCGTCCTGCCGCACGTGTTCTGTGCCAGCCTCTAGGATTTTCCCAGTGAATTCTGCTCTCCCCACCCTGCCTACACCACGGCAGCTGGCTTGCAAACGTGGCAGTCATTGGCTGCCTTCCTGTAGGACTTCCCCTCCACTCTAGCATTTCCAGAACCTTCCAGATAAACAGCCCTGGAAGAATCCCGACAAAGAGAGTACTAAAAGGCCCCTTTAAGCAAAGCATCGCCTCTGTAGGGCTGCCATGGTTTCGGAGGCTTTGCGTGATGGTTGTAGAGGCCCGTGTGAGGCTGGATTCCCTTCCTGGGTAGGACCTCAGGGTGTGTGGCTCTACTCCTGGCCAGCCAGGCAGGAAGACCCTGGAAGGGCGCCCCAGCTTCCTTTGAGTTGGAGAGGACAAGACCCACTGGACCGTCGCCTCACACTCAGCAGACGGCTGGGGCTCTGGGGCGCTCAAAGCCAGGCTCGTTGGCCTCCCTCCCTCGCATCTGAGGCTGACCCACCAAGCAGGCTAGAAGGGAGGAAGGCGTGGGTCGTGGAGTGGGGGGAGTTATTAGAAAATAAGGCTCATGATTCTAATGGACATCATTCTCAAGCTAGCTCAGAATGTTCAATGCTACCAACTTTAAGGTTCAGTCTCTAAAAGAGAGGATGGAAGGAGCAGCTACGTGGTAATACACGACGCACACAGGCCTCAGGTCCCGGGGATCCACTGCCTTGCTCTGCTGGAAACATTCTCCCTGGCCAAGGTTGTTAGTGCTGCTCTCCTTGAGAAGTGAGATTTGTGTGCCTCGTCTTGCTGGATGCTCGTGACGTGTAGGGAGCTCACACTCCCCTCCAGAGGTCTCTGTCTTCGGAACAGTGGGAACCGGAGGCTCCACAGGGGAGCACTCTTCATGAGTTCCGAGAGCTGCCTCCTCAGGCCCTGGGCTGTTGGTGACAGGTGGGAGGCCACCCCGGCTGCCACAGTAGAGGTGGCCACAGTAGGTGGGATGTCTTCACTTCATGGCTCCCCTGCACTGGTACAAAGCCTTGTCTGTTCAGCAAAAAGCAGCCGGCATCTCAGCATCGAGGTGATTTTCCTATTATTTCTTTATTTTTCAAGTGAATTGGGTTAATGGCAGTTTTCCTAAAACAGAGCAACACAGCACAGCACAATTTGGAGTCAATTACTTCATGTTTGCTTACCCCCGCCCCATGCGATCACGAAAGGCCACCTCCCCGATTGAGGGTACGCAGGCACTGGTGCTCTCAGGGGTTACCCGGGGTCGGCGAGCTGGAGTCGAGGGGCTCACATTTGCCTTTACATTTTGAACCTCTGAACTCCAGTCACTGGATACAGGGCTGCCAGTGACAAGCGTGTGTCACCCATAGGACTCAGGAAACATGTGTCCCCCTCGGGACTGTCAACCATGAAGCAGCGCTCAGGGGCGTCCCCTGCCTCTGCTCAGAAAGTTCAGGAGAGAGCACCAACAGCAACAGTGAGGACGAGCCAATGTCCTGTTTGCACGAACACCTCAGGCCCCTTCAGGTTTTAAAAAACAACGCTGGGAGGTAAATAGGGCCTCGGTAACCAGCTTCATTTCGGAAATCCGGATGAGCTCCAGAAAGCTTTAGTGACTCACTTAAGTTTGACAAATTAGTATTAATTTAATTTGCTAAGTTAATTTAGACAAATTCCAATGCTATTTGCTAGCACTAGGGTGAGAACGAGACCCCAAAGTGTGGTGCTTTGGCAAAGTTGAGCACTTGATTGAAAGGACCTTGGAAGCCCTTCGAAGCTTTCTCGGAATCCAGAACTTTCTAACCTGGTTTCTTCCTCCAGCCCCAAGTGCAGAGAGACTCGCCCTAGAATCTCCTTATCCGACTTAAGAAACTTCTTTCCAAAAGAAATACAATTGTCTTAAGATCTCTTCCCGAGGAATCTGATCAAATTACCGGGAAAGAACCACCAGAGGAGAGAAAAGCCTGAAGCCGCTGCTCCTCCAGACAGACGCTCCGTCTGCTCTTGTGACGGCAGCTGGGACTGATTACCTGGGAGGCTTCATTGCATCAGAAGAAAATCTTTGCTCATGGTGCAGTCTGTCCCTCACTGCCGGTAACTTGCTGGTCCTATTCAGTTTCCTAAGAGAATCGTTGACAAGATAATGTCTGCCTCCTGGGTCCATTCGTTTCTCCTGAGAATCACTTACTAGCCCTCTAAAATGGCCCGCGGCCCTTCACTTCCCTCTCCTCTATGAAAAGCGTATTTAAGCCTCAACATTTTGCCCTTGTAGGAGCCTCGTATTTCATATGGCTCCCATGCTAACACGAATTAATGTTTGTCTGCCTTTTTTTCCCCTAGTAATCTGTTTTTCAGTCATTTCAGCAAACCTTCACAGGGAGCACAAGGGAAGCTTCCCTCCGCCCCCACATTATTGGCAGCTACCCCATCCTGTTACATACTGTGAAACGACAGGACACTGTAACATTCTGGAACTGTGCAGTGCACAACCTGCACAACTGGGCATGGGCACCGTGACAGGGGTGGGCTGTTCTTACAGGCCAGCCAGGAGGGCAGGGGGATCCAGTCCGTCAGCAGTTTTCCTGTTCACTAGTGGGCCGTGAAATCTGTGCAGTGGCATACAACCGGAATGTGGAAGTAGACGTTAAATATCAGAGTACATCTTATAGAGAAGGACAGTATGTTTTGTGACACTTTATGTAATGGGCTTCGGTGGAAGAAGTGGGTCATGTCCAAAACATTGAGAGCCACTGCAGCAGATGGCTGTCCCCAGCATGAGACAGTAGCCTCGAGATACTTCATTTGGGAAGATTATTAATACCCAAACGATGCGGCAACAGTTCCCGACTCCTGCAGAAAGGAAATGGGAACATCTCTGAATCTTGATATTACAGCAGTGATAGCTTTGCTTTAGCAGCCTACGCTGTCTCCCACCACAGCTGGGCTGGGTGGGGTGGGGAAAGGGACAAGGAAAGGGCCCAGCGCCTGGCTCCTGGCGCCTGGTGGCAGCAGCCTTGGGGCTCAGATTCCTGATGATGGGCCCCGGCGCTGGTCTCTTGTGGCTCAGTACTCAGGGTCCACGTGTGGTGTGGACGAGGGGAGGACTTCTCCCGGACGGGAGCTATGCTCTGACCCAGAGACCTCAGCAGCAGCCAATGCGAGCACCACGTCTCAGAGAGTGGAGGGCGAGTTGCGTGGGGTGAACAGGAAGTGAATCGGAGGGGGTGCGAGTCAGCCCACGGCAATGCCCAGAGCAGAAAAGTGAACAGCTTTGCATGGGGTCTCTTTTTAAACAAGGAGGAAATTTGTCTAGGATCCCCCCCCACCCCCCAAGCTCCCCCTCATATCTCATGGGTCCAGAGGGCTTCCAAGGCCTGTGGCTAGACCAACTGCCGGGCAACTGGGGGTCCCTGTGGACATCCCTCAGATCAGACCCAAGGTCAGGGCCTTACGGGGCGCGGCCTGTCCTGGGCACGTGATGAGGGGCAGAGTCTGGGGCTAGCAGGAAGCGGGTGGGAGGTGGGCAGTCCTCAGATCGGCCACAGTTCAGGGTCACACGCAGGGGAATGTGGGGAGCCCGGGAGACAGTGAGACCAGTCTGCCGGGTCCCCAGTGTCTGAAAATAAGGTTGGAGGCAACAGTCCCTAGTGCTTACCTGCATTTTCTCTCGAGCAGAAGAGAAAGGGATGGTGTGCTGATGGACTGCAGGGCTGAAGGCTACACTTAGCCACCAGGAGTTTCAGGGCCCACTCGAAATTGTTTTGCAAGGGTTCTTGGCCCATGGATGCCACCTTAATAAGTAAATTACTTCGGCAACAATGGAGAAAGATGATGGTGTTCACAGGAACCTGTAAATGGCCATGTGAAAAATCAGAAAGGTATTTTCCTGCTATTAAGTGCAAAAAAGAGGTTATCGACCTGCACATACAGATGCCCTCTACGTGTCTGTGTCTGCTAACGGTAGGAGGGACCCTCGGGACATAGACTGCAGTAGCCACAGTTCTTGTCTCTGAGCATTGTGGCTGAGTTTCTTTCTTTCTTTTTTTGTTTATCTTTTAAAGTTTTTTTCTATAATAAGCATGTTACTTGTAAAATTTTAAAACATAAAGTTTTAAAGTTGTTTTTTTTTTAGAAATCAAAAGAATTCCATGATATTGCAGAAATTCCAATTCCAAAAAGTAGCACTGTTCTTAATAAGATGGAAAGCTACACGCAGACATGTGATTTTGCTTCCACAGAGGCCAGGCACGGTGGCTCATGCCTATAATCCCAGCACTTTGGGAAGCCTAGGGGGGCGGATCACCTGAGGTCAGGAGTTTGAGACCATCCTGGTTAACATGATGAAACTCCAGCTCTACTAAAAATATAAAAAATTAGCCAGTTGTAATGGCACATGTCTGTAGCCAGCCCCAGCTACTCGGGAGGAGGCTGAGACAGGAGAATCACTGGAGCCCAGGAGGCGGGAGTTGCAGTGAGCCAAGATGGCACCATTGCATTCCAGCCTGGACAATAAGAACAAAACTCCATCTGAAAAAAAACTACAGAAAGCTGTGATGTGGCTGACCAGCTTCGTTCCTGGTGGTGTCACTGGCCCTGCAGCCACCCCAGGAACCAATGCAGTCCTCTATTTTTGCTCCATACATGTGTCCTTTGGGGCTTTGTGAGTCCTCAGAAGGAGAGGCTGGAGGGGAGGTAGCTTTCCCCTTTCTCTGTGGTACTACTCTCTCTTCTTTCCATAAATCTGTTGACCAAGGACCTGCTCTTCTGAGACACATGGGTCTCATCTCTTAGCCATCTGGAGGACAGAAGTTGTTAGCACGCTGAGTAATAAACAGCCCTGGCTCCTTTACTTACACGCCTCACGTTCCTTTCCTCTCAAAGTAGAGCAAGAAGCATGAACAGATGGAAGTTCTGGTCCTTGCATCCATGGGACTCGGGGTTGTAGACATTTTTAATTTGTTTGGTGGCTTTTATTGTATACCATCTTCTATTTTATTTCTTTTTTATTTTATTTTAAAAGAGAAACACCATTACTCGTTATTATTTAAATTGCTGGCACGATTCCTTACTGCTTGTGTCTGTCAGGGTAGTCTAGGTACCATCATGCTGCATGGTGTCCGTGTGGACACAGCACCAAAGTTGAGAGGTGACTTCTTGCTCATGTCATAGTCTAGCGTGGGCTGGTAGGGAGGGGGCTCTGCTCCACTTGGTCATTCAGGGACCCAGGCTCTTCTGTCTTGCGGCTCCTCCTTCTCCAAGTCCCAGAGTCCCCTTCATCCCGCAGGTGGATGGGGAGAGAGGGCACGAAGGATTCTGCGGGAAATGTTTACAGGCAGACCTGACAGTGAGGGGCTTTGCTTCTACATGTGTTCCATGGCTGGGGCTCCCTCACATGCCCTCACCTAGTTGGAAGAGGGGCTGGAAACAGTCAAGCTGTGTGTCCAGGAGGAGGACGAAGGGGAGTATGGGGACCATGTAGCAGGTCACTGGTCACTGGAGAGAAGCCTGGTAGCATGGGACAAAGAAAGGCACCTCGTTATGGCTCTGGATGCATTTGGTGACCTGAGAAGTTTTGTACCTGTGACTATAGGTCTCAAGCACAGAGCAGCCCACAGGCTTGCTAACCTCCCAGCACTGCAGAAATAACCAGCCCCACCCAGGACCTATCTGCCGCAGTGGGAGATCAGTCATCCACTTCACTCCAGGTAACCACAGGCAATGTTGCAGATACCTGTTTTGCCATTGCATGCCATGGATTTACAGCATCCCAATTCAAATGGCACGTGGATCCCCACTGCCTCTGACCCTGCGGGGGTGAGGACAGCCCAGAGCAGATCCTCATCCCGGAGGGTTTATTGCCTACAGCCAAATCTTGCACCTGCCAGCCTCCACCTGCAAGTCTCAGAAACACCTGAGCTCTTTTAAATAGAAAGGAATTTACCTGCCTCTTCACACCACGATTACCCTCCCATACATGATTCCTACAGGAAGGTGTTGTAGACTGCTCCAGAAAACTCCGATGATTGCAGACCGTGCTCACCAGCGAACGGGAGCAGCAGAGACAGGTCAGGCTCTTCTTCCCGCTGCCTTCCAAGTCACAGACCAATGCATCCAACGACGCGACCCCAATCCCACAGAGTCCTGGCAGTGTAGGGTTTTGCTTTCCAACCTCTGCAGCTGGTGGAAGGTAGGATGGGCACTGAGTGTCGCCTCCCTATTTGAAGGCTTCTAGGATGAAATCAGTCTCCGTCTCTAGGCAGGGAAGGGAGAAAGGGTGCTGGGGCTGCAGCTGGTTGGACCTGCCTCATGGTGTGTCCTCTGCTCAGTCCCGGCTTCCTTCGTGCCCTTCAGTAAAGCTTTTTTGTCTTGCTGCTGTGGATTCTGTACATTTCTTGAGTTTATCCTTATGCCTTGTGTCTGTTTGGTTGCCATGTGTCTGAGTGTGCAGACCTGTAAGCTCTTGGCTTCTCCCATCTCTGGATCATGATTCATCTGCAGTTGAAATGCTCCCTTCCTCCTCTCCCTTCAGACCTTAGCAGGGAGAAGGTTCTCCCCGGAAGCTTCTGCTGTTGGTCCAGCTTCCTGGAGCAGGGCACGTGGGAACAGCTGGCATTAATAGTCCATGATAATGGGAGTCTGGCACTAATGCTGGGTTCATCCCACAAGTGCTTGCATGCTGGCCGGGCACAAAGGCAGGAGCCCCACAAATGCTGGATTTGGCATTAGGGAATTGGGGATGCAGGGGCATTTTGCCACCTGTTTGTTTTTGAAAGCAGCATTCTCAAAAAAGGCTCAGAAAAGGCTGCTTCTCAAAAAAGGTGGTTGGACATGCCCTTTGCAAGGTGCTGCACATTCAGCTGCCTTTTCTGCTGCAGACAGCCCCGCTCTCACATCAGCCAGTCACCCACTGCTGGGCCGTCTCAACCTCCCTTTCCCAGGCTGAGGTCCTGTGCCCACAGAGCCAGAGGACCGCCGACCTCCTCAGGCACATCCTCCCAAGGAAGATAGGTGATGGCCTTCAGCGTCCCTTGCCCGCAGACACTGGGCTGAGGCCGAGCTCTGATTCCCCAGCTGGGTCTTTCCTGCCTGGGAGCCACCCAGCGCCCACTCCCTCAGTGCCCAGAAAGACCTGTTCGTTGTAACCTGACTGTGGCCTTCACCAGAGGCTGGAGTCCCATCGTGTTCCATCTCCACTCCACACCAGCCCTTGCTGCTATGGGGGTGGGGGTGTGGTGTAGGACCCAATTCTGTGAATTGCCTGGACCTGCCACTAGGGCTGCCTCGCTCGGTGCATTTGGCCACCCTTCCCATGTTGTGAGTGGAGCAGGCTGAGGCAGCGGCCCCTGCAGCCCATCCACCTTCCTGATCAGCCCCACCTGCTAAGGCTTGACGTCATCAGAAAGGCCAGGGTGGAAACCCAACCCTGGGGGAACAGGAGCAAGTGTTTGCATCAAGTGTGTGTCTGTGTGCATGGGTGTGTGTGTCTGTGTGTATACATGCAAGTGCACATGTGTTTGTGTCTGTGCATGTGTGTGCACGTGTGTGTGCATGGATGTCTGTGTGCATGTGTGTGTGTCTTTGAGCTCAATGCCACCTATCTCAGAGTGGAGACAGAAGGCACGGAGCAGCTTTGTGGGTTGGGAGCCTATCTGGGCACCAGAGGAGGCACCTGAGGCCATCAGGAGACTGTGCCTGGGTCTGGGGAAAGGGAAGGTGCGTTTCTCCTGCTGACCTGTTTTGGAGCCCTTAACTCGCTGGCCTGGGCAGTGCACAAACAGGGCAGGCATCGTCAGTGTCCTGGGGGACGCAGTGCTCTTCCCAGTGGGGCCAGCAGGGGGACCTTTCCCCCTGGACTTCCAGTCCTCTGCTGCCACCTCAACAAGGGGTTAACACCCCCTCCCCCTCCCAAACCTCAGGGATTAAAAATTCATGTGGTCCCCAGGGGAGGTGGGGAGGAGGCGGGGATGTGGGGAACACGAAATTAAAAGGGAAAGAGATGACTTTTAATCCCCTTGGTGGATGCTGAAACAATGCCGAGAGGGCAAAGCCGCTGAAAGTCCCACTAGATCCAGGCATGAAAGACCGACTTTGCCACCAGGAGCAGGTAAATGTACAAACTGCACATTTTTCTCCTCTCAACCAGAAATTCGCCTTAATCCCATAGATATTGCTTCTCTGGTCAAAGGTGCTCAGATTTTCATAAAGCCCAGCGCTGTGGACGAGGGGAATTCACATTTGATATCCACTTTTCCCCTCGGGGGTTCCACGCCCGACCGGGAGAGAGCAAAGCGGTTGACCCCGCGGGGGCTGTGGGACTTCCCATGCACCGGGCGGTGGAGCTGGCCCCACTCTGCGCTGGCCGCAGCGTCCATGTCGCTGGACAGCCCGCTTGGGAGTACACTTGGAGAAAACCAACATGAACTTTGCTCGGAGGGCCTTGGGCAACGAGGCTCAAGATTTTTTTGTTTCCCCTCCCTCTTTGACAAATGGGCATGTTCTGAGCCAGAATATCCGAGCAGTCTCACTTATGTGCCAGGTGAAAATGCCAGACTCTGAATGAGGGGTGCCTGGCTCTTTCCTTCCTCCAGCTGCCCCTGCCCGGTTAGGGTTTCTGTGACTGCCTGGGCGGTGTGAGCCACACAGAGGTTGTCTGTCAGGCTGTGACTTGTGCTTCGTTACTTAACTGCAGTAGGAGACTCTCTAGTGATCTGCAGAGCTTGTATCTGTTAGAAGAACATTAGTGGATATCAGTTTGGGATTCTTTG
Organism: Callimico goeldii; assembly: GCA_963573925.1. NCBI lineage: Eukaryota > Metazoa > Chordata > Mammalia > Primates > Cebidae > Callimico > Callimico goeldii. The sequence goes on from CAUYOR010011616.1 coordinate 22,063, forward strand.
GGTTAATAGCGGTAAAGGAGAAATAGGCACGTTTTGTTTTCTGACTGTAGACTCAGACAGGTGGTATCTGAGGGCGTGAAGTTTCCTGATTGACGAGATGAGCTTCACCTGGGATGCTTCCCCGCAACTACCAACGAGCGTAGCCAGGAGAAGGTGGCACACGGGCATGTGTGTTGCCAGGGTGAACTCCATGAGGGAGGCGGGTTTTGCATTTTAATCATATGGGATGATGTTGTAGAGATTTTACGGGATTTTAAAATTCAAATTCTTTTTAGTTGCATTTGATTGAAAAAATAATTCTCAGCAACATATTTTCAGAGGAGGTGGTAGGAACCGTAAAATAAAGCAGAGGATCATGCAGGGTCCTCGTTCTGAAGAGCTGGAGAATGCTGTCCAAAAAGAGTTGAGAAAGACAGGGACCTACAGGAAGTTAGAGAGCCTGCAGGAGCACACGGACCCAGCTCCCTGCTGCGAGCAGAGCCCACGACGCTAGCTTTGTCATCAGTCTGCTAGAAATCCAATCAAGCTGAATTTTCAGAACCCATTTTTTCCACTCTAAATGTTAGTATCATTTTAACTTGTGCGGACATTGATATCCACAATATCTTATGTCTTAGCACGAGCAGACATTGATGCACACCTTGCTTTATTTGCTCAAGCTGTCAGTCTGGAACCCAGGTTGATCTGGCTCTCACAGTCCGCGCAGGGAGTGATGGTGCGTGCAGGGAGTGACGGCGTGCACAGCAAGGGCCAGCTCCTCTCTCTTGGGGCTTCCTGCTGTTGCTTCCAGGCTGACAGTGGCCAGAGGCTGGCCCAGGGCTTATGTGCCTCTCGGGAACTGCTGAAGCAAAGCAAGCCTTTCCCCGCTTCTGAGGCACCACGCAGGACCTCTGCCCAGGCTCTCTCTCAGGCTGGCACCCACTGGGCCTGACATTCTTGCTGGGAGTCCCTGTGTGCTGTCTACCTGGTGTGACTGTGTGAAGCTGAATGCAGAGAAGGCTCCCAGAGGGTCAACAGGGTGGCTCTGAGGAAACAGAAATACAATAAGGAATTATCCCCGCACTGAATGCCGGCCAGGTCTCCGTGGGTACAACCCCATCTCACAGGGAAGTGCCGATATCCTAAGCCGTGGAGAGAGGAAGAGAAGGACACGCTTGGAGCAGCCTGTAAGTCAGGGCCGGCCGGTGGAAGGCTGGCGGTGTCCAGCACCAGACTGCTGTCCAGACACCGTTTTAAAACTTCTAAATTGGTCACCGAAGGCTCTCGAACTTAAATCTCACGGCTAGTCCGATTACTCACATGTTATTTAGATTCTATTTCTTGAATTCCTGTTTTAAAAAAATCAACATTTAGCACAGAAGGCAATTACTTGTCAAGAATGTTCGCAAAGTATGAGCCCCAGTTTTCCTTTGAGAAACGCCCGTGTGGACGGAGAAGCCCATGAACACCTAGAGGAAGGAGTGAGCAGCCACGCAGTTTGCAGCATCGGGTGTCAGTGGGGGCTGAGGACGCAGGGCACGGGCGCCTGTGGGAACTGTCTGAGGACAGTCACATTGGCTCTGTCAAGACAAGCTGCCCAGAGGGTTCAATCTGAATGAAACTATGTGGAAGGCCAAGGCAGGGAGACCATCAGACCGGAGAGCGGAGAGCCTCTGTCCTAACAGAGACATTGAGCCCAAGTTTCTACCTTGGGACTAAAAATTGGAACTACGCTCTAAGCCAATGTTCTCACCTGGGGGCGGCACTTGGCAGTGGCTGGAGACCTCCCTGGTTCTCACAACTGGAAGGGAGGAGAGGCTGCTGGCATGCAGTGGGCGGAGGCCAGGGATGCCGCTTGGCACCACAGTGCACAGGGTGGCCCCACAACCCAGGATCACCAGGGCCCCCACAGTAGTGCTGAGGGTGGAAAAACCCTGTTCATGAAAGTCGGCAGTTTTCTTCACCCAGATCCAGCAGGCTGGTGTTTAGAGAAAGTTGTGGCTGTCCATATAAAGACCTGAGGCTGCCTGGCCTTAGGCAGTGGTTCATACCTATGATGCCAGCATTTTGGGAGGCTAAGGTGGGAGGATCACCTGAGGCCAGGAGCTCAAGAATCCTGGGCGACATAGCAAGACCCCATTTGTAAAAATAAAAGTCTTTAAAAATACAGCTGAGCATGGTGGTACACAGCTGCAGCCCTAGCTACGTGGGCAGCTGCAGGGGTAGTACAGGGGAGAGGGACTGAGGCAGGAAGACTGCTTGGGCCGGAGTTTAAGGCTGCAGTGAGCTATGATTGCACCACTGTACTCCAGCCTGGGTCACAGACTCTCTCTCAAAAAAAGATAAAAAGACCCTGCTGGTGTTGTGTTTTTATTTCCATTTAAAAACCTTTGCTGCCAGTTGTGGACCTGACTATAGTTAGGTCCAATGCTATAGTCAGAGAGACACATCGGCAGGACAGGAAGAGGTTAAGGTGCTCATGGGATCGTGCCCCGAATCTGGTGAAGCCGTGCACTGCATTGAACGGGGGCCCCCGAATTTGCATCCACTCACAAACTTGAGGTGTGGGCCAGGCAAGATGGATCACGCCTATAATCCCAGCACTTTCGAAGGCCAAGGCAGGTGGATCACTTGAAATTACAGGTTTGAGACCAGCCTGGCCAACATGGTAAAACCCATCTCTATTAAAAGTATAATAAAGTAGCTGGGCATGGTGGCAAGTGCCTGTAATCCCAACTACTCAGGAGACTGAGTCAGGAGAATCACTTGAACCAGGGAGGCAGAGGTTGCAGTGAGCTGAGATTTCACCACTGCACTCCTGTCTGAGCGACAGAGTGCGACTTCATCTCAATTAAAAAAGAAAAAAGAAAAAGAAACTTGAAGGGTGACCTTATTTGGAAATAGAACCTTTGTAGATGTTACCAGTTAAGAAACGGTCATACTGGAGCAGGGTCGGGGGCGCAGGGCCTAATCCAGTGACCAGCATCCTCCTGAGGAGGTAAGATAGAGACATAAAGACACACCTGGGGGAGAATGCAAGGGCCCTGGGAGGCAGAGGTGCAGTGATGCACCCACGAGCCAAGGAATGCCAAGGGTGGCCAGCAGCCACCGGAACCACGAAGAGGGAACGAAGGACCGTCCCTCGAGCCTGTAGAGACAGCACGGCTCTGCTGGTACCTCGGTCTTGGCCACTGGGCCTCCAGAGCTGTGAGAGGGTGAATTTTTTTGTTGTTTTAAGGCTCCAGCTTGGGACACTTTGTTACAGCAGGTTAGGAAGCAAACAGAGGCCAGAGGCGTCTGAAGCTGTGAGGCTCCGAAGACGGTGATGGCTGAAGGATCCAGCCACGCACAAGGTTGCAGGCTCAGGGCCAAATCCAGCCCACATAATGTGGATCAAGATTTCATGTAGAAAGTTGTACTTCTTTCTGGTTTCTCATGAAAGGCTGGGAAACAACACTCTCAGCCTCTGGCTACACTCGCCGGGAGCTGACTGTCCAGTCCTGGTCCTGGGGTCTTTGGAAGCTCCAGGTTCTGGAGCCCGAAATACTCATTGCTGGCACAAAGTTATTTTCTCTTAGGTGGAGAAGCCTCGTCTGTAACCATTTCTCTGACGAACAGGGAAGTGCAGGATGGCCAAGATGGCCCGTGCTTCAGAGAAGATGGGAGGCTCTGACGTGTTGTGGCAGTAGAGACAGTGTCCTGTTCTGCAGCCGGCGCTGGAGAGCCACAGCCTTGCTGTCCTGCTGTGTGGGGCTGGGGTCAGGCCGACGTTTCTGAGTGCCACCCTCTCCCCACCCACCCTCTTCTGGACTTGAACTTCTTTCTCTCCAGTTGGAATGAAGGGACCCCAGCTTGGCTTCCACGTCGGCAGCAGCTGGTCCCCCCACCGCATGGTTTAACCTGGGGCAGAGAAGGAAGAGAGACGATGAGCAAGAGCTTCGAGGCCCCAACCGCCCGAAATGCACAAGTGCGGGCTCCTGGGCCCGCCCGCCACAGTCCTACATGGCCAAGAAGACCAATTTAAAGCAATCAAAGAAAGCGCTGGCGAGGATAAGGCTCCAGTGGAGAGATTTTAATTTTATATTAAAAGGGGCCTTATTCTCCTGCCCATTGTTGAAGTCAAGTCCAAGTTAATTAGGCTCTTTGGGCCCTTCTCATGTCCTTTTTCCCGAACTTTCTGAAAACATCAGAGGAAAGGAGCCGTCTCCCACCACATGGAAACTGAGAGAAAGGGTGTTCTGGAGAGCTCTGCCATCCCTTCTCTAAGAAAATGCAGGATTAATGGCCACTTCTAATATTTTAGGGTGTTCCTGGGGCCCATTAATAAGCTCATCTATTTAGCAAGGGAGCTCTCAAGCTGCCTGAAGCTGTGGGGAAGGAGCCTGAACTCCCCCCGAGCCGCCAGGGCCACACCTCGGGAGAGGCTCCTGGAGACCCCTGCCCTGGCCCCGCAGTGGCTGAGACCCCTGCATGGCTGGAACGGCTTTCCAGGCCCTGTGCAAATCAGGCAGGCAGAATCCTCACATATTGCATAACTGTATGTGGGTTTTCAAATATTTATTTGTTAAACATTTTAAGGCCGGCTGCCATGGCTGCTCCCTGTAATCCTAGCACTTTGGGAGGCCAAGGTGGGAGGATCACTTGAACTCAGGATTTTTAGACCAGTTTGGGCAACACAGGGAGACCCTGTCTCTCCAAAACAAACAAACAAAAAATTAGCGGGGTGTGGTGGCGTGTACCTGTGGTCCCAGTTACTCAGGAGGCTGAGGAGGGAGGATCACCTACTCCTGGGAGGATGAGGCCTCAGTGAACTGAGTGATTGCACCACTGCACCTCAGCCTGGGTGACAGAGCAAGACCTTGTCTAAAAAAATAATAATAATAATTACCAAAGCAACACATGATGATTTTAGCTAGAGATAAGAGAAAAGACACATATCTACCTCCCACCCCGCTCCACTCCCATCAAGGTCAAGAGCACCTCCCTCGCCAGCACTGTGCTTGCTCAGACACCAGGCAGCAGCTATGCATGTTTTTGGCTTCGACGTTTTAGAATAATAGTGAAATCATGCTATGTATGTCCCACTGAAGAACTTGGAAATGTAGAACAGGTTTAAATGTTTTCCGCATGCGATGGCCGGGCTCGTGACCCCTAAAGCCATGATAAAGCCCTGCCTCTTCTGTGACTATACTGGAGACAGGGCCTTTAAGGAGCTGATTAAGGTCCCCTGAGATCACCAGGCTACAGCCCGGATCCAGGGGGACTGATGTTCTTACAGGACAGGAGGAGACGCTGGAGCATGCCCTGCCTCTGCAGATGCTTCCCAGGAGGCCATGGTGAGCCGAGAACAGAGCCCTCGCCGGCAACAGAATCGTCCAGCACCTTGATCTTGGACTTCCAGCCTCCAGAACTGTGAGAAAATGCATATGTGCTTTATAAAGAAAGTGTTGGCTCATGCCTGTAATCCCAGCACTTTGGAAGGCCAAGGTGGGTGGTGGATTCCTTGAGCTCGGAAGTTGGAGACCTGACTGGGCAACATGGCAAAACCCCATCTCTACATAAAGTACAAAAATGAGGCGGGCATGGTGGCTGCTGCCGCCTGTAGTCCCAGCCACTCGGGAGGCTGAGGTAGGATGGCATGAGCCCCAGCGGCGAAGGTTGCAGTGAGCTGGATTGCACCACTGCACTCCAGCCTGGGCGACAGAGTGAGATCATGCCACTCTTTTTTTCTTTTTTTTTAGAGATGGGGCTGGTTCTGTTGCCCAGGCTGGAGGGCAGTGATGCTGTCATAGCTCACTGTAACCTTGAACTTCTGGGCTCAAGTGATCCTCCCGCCCTCAGCCTCACAGAGCACTGGGACTACAGGCCTGAGCCACCAAGCCCGGCCAAGTTTCTGCTGTTTAAGCCACCTAGTCTGTGGTATTTTGTGATGGCAGTCCCCACAGACTGAGGCACCTAGACTCCCACACACTGTCCAGGTCAACAGAAGGAGATCTAACTCCTTTAACAGCATAGCCGCCTATGATATGGACATTCTCTGGTTAAGAAGAGCATTCTGCACATGGACACACATGTTGTTTCCAGTGATTTGCCACCACAAGCAACATTGCAGCAAGCCTGCATGGTGATGGGTCCTTAGGTAGTGATGATTCGATTTCTCCAGGACAGATTTCTGAAAGACTGGGGTGAAAAGGCGTGAACATTTTAGCCACAATCCCAGTCGCTGGATTTCTCCAAAGGCTGCAGCATATGTGTTCCCCTGCAGCGGAGGGCAGGGGCTGCCTTCTTGCATGTGGCCAGCACTGGACAATAGCATCCCTTTAATCTTGGTAATCGAACAACAGAAAGATGATATTTCACTATTGTCTACACCCTGCTTTCATCGACTACTAGTGCTATTAAGCATCTTTTCACCAGCGTGCTATTTGGATTTCTTATTTCCAGGTGCATATTTGCAGCCTTTGCCCAGTATTCCATTGGGTGGTTTGTCTTTAATACCATTGTGAATATGGGGACAGTAGCTCTCCCCAGCCTGCCCAATGCGGGCCTCCTCCTGGCTGTGATCCATCTGGGTTGGCTCTCCCCACAGACGCCTCCCCGTCCACGAAGGCATTGGTCACCCTGTCTTGTCTGAGAATGTCCCCTGCCCGCTCTTTGTTACACAAATCACTTTCTGAATTTTCTTTCATTGGTGCGTGCTTTTCGTTCCCCTCTACATTCGGATCAGCATGGAGGGTGTTTTCTGGGTATACCAGAGCCGTTTATCAAACAAGGCTTGCTACCCCACACTGAGTCGGAATGACACTTTGTCACCTTTTTACAAAGACAAATTTGTGGAAAATTAAGATATCAGATATTCCCTTATGCCTTCTGAACATCAAAAGTATCTTACAGCATTTTTAGAACATTTGTTGAATTCTGCATGTTGTTCTAGTTATGTAGATTCTGTAACACGTTTCTATCCTTAATTAAATTTTTAATCTTGAACCCCCATTCCCCAGCACAATATTTTGCTCATAATATATTCTCAGTGTCTGGAAAATGAGAGAATAAATGGTTGAGTATAGCTGTGTCATATTAATTCTATGAGGTGTTTGGGGGACTAATTCTGATATTTTGTGAAGAGCCTGGGAAAGTGATACAACGTCAAGAATAAAAGAGGAGTTAGGCGCCTGTTCACCTGCTGGGAACTTCATTTGATGACGCTGTGTCTGGGATGTCAGGTTTCAGCTGATCAAGACTAGCATGCTGTAAAAGGAGTCCACAGCATCAGAACCAGTGTTTCACAGATAAGACACGATAGTGTGGTTGTGGGGTCTGGGAAGCCCTGTGTCTCCAGACGGTAACTTTACGGTACAATAAACCCTGTTGGGCGGAACTGAGATGGAGCCGTGGTCTCACTGGCACTGGCTGGGACAAAATCTGCAGGACGATATATGACATGAGCAGAAGCACAATGTCCTGACTAAGCAAATATGCTGCATAAGAGCGGGAAACGCTGCATTTAGAATTGGGGATAAAGATGAAATGTATACTATCCTCAGGGAGAAGAAATAAACAGGTGATTCGATGCCTGAACAGAAAAAAATCATCATCATCCGAGATTGCCAGGAAAGAGAGAATACGGAAGCGGAGCGCAGCGTTAGGGGTAATTCACCAGGTGCTGATGGCACGTGTGTCCCATTTCATAAACACAAACATGGTGTCGCTGTGCTGCAGGTGCTGAGGGCTGCGCCGGCCGCCACCTGACAGACCTCAGTCTTCCCTCAGGCCCCTTACAGCGGCAGTCCCCAGCCTTTTTGACACCAGAGACTGTTTTTTCCAGTGAGTGGCAGGGGTAGGGGGACGCTTTGGGGATGATTCAATTGTATTATAGTTATTGTGCATTTTATTTCTCTTACTACACTGTAACATATAAAGACATAATTACAACACTCGCCATCATGCCCAATCAGTGGGAGCCCTGAGCTTGTTTTTCTGCAACTAGATGGTCCCGTCTGCGGTGATGGGAGACAGTGACAGGTCATCAGGCATTAGATTCTCATAAGGAGCCCACGGCCCAGACCCCTCGCACGCGCTGCTCACAATGGCGTTTGCGCTCCTGTCAGAATTGCCACTGCTGAGCTGGCAGGAGGTGGAGCTCAGGCGGTGACGTGAGCAGTGGGGAGAGCTGGAAATACAGACGAAGCTTCGCTTGCTGGCCTGGTGTTCACCTGCTGTGTGGCCTGGCTCCTAACAGACCATGGACTGATACTGGTCCAAGGCCCAGGGGTTGGGGACCCCTACCTTAGAGGAAAGTTCTCCCTTTCTTATTTGTATTTTCGAGGGAAAATGAATCTACCCTTTTGAAGGTGTGGCTTTCGAAGTGCCTCAGTTTACCCCCCCCACCTCTAGTCTTGAGGTGGAAGCGAGGGCCATTGGACTCCATTCTTCATTCTTCACTTCTGAAACCAGACTTCTATTAGTGTCTTGGGTCCATAACTAAGCACTATCAACCAGGTGGCTTAAGCAGAAATGATTCCCTCGAAGGTCAAAGGCCCACAGCCCACGGCCATGGTGCTGGCAGGCCCATTTGTTTCTTGGGGGCTCAGAGGGAAAATCTAATCCATGACTCTTTCTAGCGTCTGGTGGTGGCAGCAGCCCTTGGTGTTCCTGGGACTGGAGACGTATCACCCCCGCCTCTGCCTCTGTAGTCCCATGGCCTTCCTCCCCCATGTGGTCTGGAGCTCTTCTTGTAAGAAACCAGTCATATGGGATTAGAACCCATCCTATCCTAATAACTGAGTGTATCTGCAAAGACCCTGTTTCTGAAGGTCACGTTCATAGGTACTGGGGTTAGGACTTGAGCATCTCCTTGGGGGACAGAGCCCAACCCACTGAGGCTTTATGGCTGGGGGACCCCTCGGACCTCCCCACTCTCCAAGTCCATGAGGCTGAGTGGGCTGTGTCCCCGCCCGCCTTCGTGGGGTGTTCTTGGGTAGCGGGGGTGTTGGGGGCACTGACCCAGCCCCCGTGTTGTTCTGGTCCCTCTGTGGCCTCTTCGTTTTCGGTCACTGCTGAGCAGCTGCAGGGGGAGCATCAGCTCTCAGGGGCTGGAGCTTCCCACCCTCCCACACAGCCCTGGTGGCCGGCAGTGTGCCCTTCCCTCCGGATGATAATGAAGACGTTATGGAAACAAACCCTAATATCGACCTTTACGGCCCCTCGCGAAGCAGCACCACTCCCTGCCCTGCCACGCCGACCCCGTCTGGATGCACGGCTGAATGTCATTTCTCCTTTGTCTGTGATCTTTGAGTCGGTTTCCGGTACATGAGACTGTTCTCATCCAGGCGGGTTCAGACCATTTGGCAAGAATAATTTCACAAGCCTGGTATTAGATGCTGCACAAAAGTCTAAATACATAATGCATCTAGCCTCGGATTTTGTAATTCTGTCACACTCAAAACAAGCTGTCAAAACTGTCTGGCATGACTTATCCTTAATAAATCCCTAGTCCTGTTAATTGCTCCTTATTCCACTGAATCAGAATTGTTTGAATCCACAAATCGGGTAAAGAATGGAGGATAATGGGATGTGTTTAGAGGATTGCAGTGTTTTTCCCCCAGGACAAAAGGAGCCAGAAGACACGGTGGGCACCGCGCGGCTCCCACAGAAGGAGGCTGGATTTAACGCACTTCGACTTTGGGTCTGGCTGCCTTCAAATGGTTCTTTCCATAGATTTAATAGGTAGACATGAAGAAGAACTTCCTGCTCTTAGGTTTCCAAGGACCCAACGGCAAGTGGCCTGGTGGCCATCCAAGGTCATTCCAAGGACTATGAACGTCATCCTATAGACGACGGGGACTCATTGAAGAGAATATTTTAGAAAAATGACTATTGCATTTTTCCCAGGAGAATAGTAAGCAAGAGAGAGTAAGTTGGAAGAAGGAACAGGTTCTTTCGGCAGGAAAGTGATGCACTGGTTGTCTTGGAAAAACAGGGGAGGCTGAGTTCCGTGACACTTATTGTTCTAGAACCCATGTGGGGGCACCTGCCTGGTGCTGTACGGAGCAACCCAGGGAGTGTGTGTGGTGGTGTAGACGGGCACAGTGGCTCTTGTGAGGACTGCAGAGGCATCCCAGCATCTCCCTGAAGATGAGGCGCTCACCCCCTCTGGCCCTAACACTCAGAGAAAGGCTTCGGCTTCAGATAGATCGAGTTTATCTTCTGGCTTCCGCGTCTACACTGGTTTTGTGACCTTGAGCAAGAGACTCACCCTCTCGAAGACTGCGTTTCCTCCTCTGTGAAGTGGGGTGGGCCGCCAACCTCAGGGTAGGAACTGGAGCAGGGACGGAAGGTCCCAGCAGGGACACCTGACATTGCTACCATCCCCCCGCCTTAGGCCAAGAGGAAACCAGGTCAACAGGCATGTACAGCGTGTGCACCACGGGGTGGTGTGGGCAGAGGCATGGCCTGGCATATCAGTCACGCTGGGCCCCTCTCCCCCGCTTTGAGGTGTGTCTTGGGGCCTCGGTTTCCTGGCCTACAACATGCAGTGCGATACCCACCCTGCCAGGCTGTCACAGAAGACTGCACCTCTCTATGTGCAAAGCCCCATCCCTGGCTCCTGGCCCAGAAGGCATCCTCAGTCAATGCCAGCAGGTAGAAGATGCAGCGCCTGGGTGAGTGCAGCCGACTCTCTACTTGCTGCTGCAGCTGTGTGTGTGGATGCATGTGGGCACAGTTGTGGATGTGTGTGTTCAACACATCTAGAGGAACCTCGGCTGTGCCCAGTAGGAGGATAGTGCTGTTGGCCTCCAGAGAAAGGAAGCTGATTTGGCAGGGGCACGAGCAGTTGGAGACCTGCCCCTGTGGAGGTGGGATGACGTCAGCCGCAGGCAGGGTGCAGGCTGCCAACCGCACATGCAAGGCCCCCGATGTGAGGCTGGCATGCTGGAACCTGGCAGGCATCTTCCGTAAAGACTGTCCATAGCTCAGGTGTGCGGTGCCTGCCACCACGCTGCTCAGCTGGGGACAGTGTGCAAATGTGGCCATGGCTGTGTCCCATGAAACTTTAGGTATGGACACTGAAATGTGAATTTCATATTATTTTCATGTGTCATTAAATATTTTTCTTTTGACCTTTTTTCAATCCATTATAAATGTAAAAACCAATCTCAGCTCACGGGTTGTACATAAACAAGGCGGTGCCCGGGGACCCTGTACAAGAGGGAGGCTGCCGCCCAGCAATTTCAGGTCCCAACCACAAGTGCTGGGAAGACAGGCACCCCTTCACTCTGTCCACTGCTGTATCCTCACGTCCGTCAGGACCCTTGTGCAGAGGGGGTGCTCAGGGACGGTGAGCAAGTGAGGTGATCTCAGCATCTGGCTTCATGGCACGCACTAGACTTTCTACTCCGGGGGTTCTTTGTCGGTCATTCTTGGGGCCCCTGCATGGGAAGAAAGCTGGTCCTGCCCATGAGAAACACTACTTGTTTTTGTTCACTTCGGTCCCTTGCACAGAGCTGTTGGTGGAGTTTATGGAAGGCTCGTGGTCTCTATGATCACAGAGCCACACCTGCGACTTTCCCTTAAGGCTTGCTCTGCTCACAGCCAAGGATTCTTGGGCTTAGAATATGGGACTGAGATTTCTTCTCTTCAGGAGCTTCTGAGGGGGAGTATTTCTTTCTTCCTTTTTTTTTGTTCTGAGATGGAGTCTTATTGCCCAGGCTGGAGTGCAATGGTGCAATCTCAGCTCACTGCAACCTCTGTTTCCTGGGTTCAAGCCATTCTCATGCCTCAGCCTCCTGAGTAGCTGGGATTACAGGCATGTGCCATCATGCCCAGCTAACTTTTATATTTTTAGTAGAGATGGGTGTTTGCCATGTTGGCCAGGCTCATCTTGAATTCCTGACCTCAAGTGATCCTCTTTTCTCAGTTTTCCAAAGTGCTGGGATTACAGGTGTGAGCAACCGCACCCAGCTGAGGGGGACTATTTCATACCCCAAACTCAGAAACATAACCCTCTTCCAAGATCTGCCTATTAACGAACAAAAGATAACATTTGGCCAAATGCACACAGTGTCAAGACAGAAGATATTTCATGTAATCTTAAAATTACTAATTTTTAAATAGTGAAAAATTTTGTTCAAATGGAACAAAATTATCTCACATCTATCTACTTTTTAAAAAATTAGTAGGGGCCAAAATGGAGACAAATGACATGAAAGACCTAAAAGAGAAACTGCTGTAACCCCAGCTACTCCGGAGGCTGAGGCCTGAGAGTCACCTGTGCCGGGGGGACGGAGGTTGCGGTGAGCCAAGATCACGCCATTGCACTCCAGCCTGGGGGACAAGAGCAAAACTCTGTCTCAAAAAAAGAAAGAGAAAGAAAGGAAGGGAGGGAGGGAGGGAGGGAGGGAGGGAGGGATAATTGGTGGCTGCTACCAGCAGGTGCTAAGAAGTGCATGGGCTGCGTGTGTGTCCTCTTGGCAGGGACAATGAAGTCCACACTATCTGTCCTTCTATGGTGGGTCCTCGCCTCGAAGGGAAGGGGATAAACAAGAGCCAGAGGTTTCAGAGGAATCCCAAGCAATGAGCTGCCTAATCCTCTTTAGAGAGGGGAGACCATTACAGAACTTCTCAGCGTGATTGGGTTTGCAGCTTATTTTACAGCTGTCTCTGTGTTAACTGATCCCTCTTCCATCCCTCAACATGAGCACATGGGAACATATACCTACAGTGACCTAGTTCCCCAGAATTTAGGAATATGTTCCACAAAAATAATTCTACAGGAAAAAGTGCTACAGATACAGAAATCTTCACAGCAGAGTTATTGATCATCTTTAAAATGTTGTCAATACCCCAATGTCCCAAAGTCAAGGAGTTGTGAGAAGAGCTCTGAATGCTCACCGAGCACTCTGTCACCACTACCTAGGGACGTGGAGGTGACGCGGTACCGTGGAAATGTCTGAATTCAGTGTGACATGTGGGGTGGAGGGTGAAGAACTGGAGTCACACGTGGGTGAAGGCTGGAAAGAGACACTTTGCTTGTTAGGATGCTAAGATCGTGAGTTCACTGTTCCCCTTCAACTTTGAATTCCATTACTTAAGCAAGTAGGTAAACAAGACAAAGATTTTATTTAACCAGAACAATATTAACTTATGAAGAGTCTTTCTTTCCACTGATAACAGGTCAGGTTTCGATTCAATCTATTCTTTATACTTTGCACCCGTTTTTCTTCCTATTTATTTATTTCGAAAGAGGGTCTTGCTCCATCACCCAGGCTGGAGTGCAGTGGTGTGATGTCAGTCTTAACCCCCTGGGCTCAGGTGAGTCTCCCACCTCAGCCTCCCAAGTAGCTGGGACCTCAGGTGCTCGCCACCATACCCAGCTAATTTTGTTTATTTTCTGTAGAGATGAGGTCTCACCATGTTGCTCAGGCTGGTCTCAAACAAGACCTCCTGTCTCCGCCTGTGAACGTGCTAGGATTACAAGCATGAGCCACCGCATCCAGCCTGCATCCACTCTTTCAAGTCTGGCGAAAATGGTATGGACCTGGGATTCAGGAACCACCAGGCACACAGAGAGGCACAGTTCACCCTTGCCCAGCTCCTGGGGTGTGGTAGACTCTTCCAACACTCCAGGTCTTCACTGATGACCTGCCCTCTCTCCACCTGACCCGATGACGTGTCTGGTCACAGACTATTCAAAACTGGGCATTTCTTAGACAAAAAATGTTAGAGCCAGGAGGTGAAGATGAGTGTCTGAATCAGCATGAAAACCCATTTCTAAACTGGAATTGGATTTGGCTCTAGAATGACCTGAATTTGGTAATCAGAGAAAACATGACCCCTTTCCCTTCCCGGCATTTCCTGGATAGTCCGCAGGCATGTGCCTGTGCAGAGGCAGCATTCTACCACCCAGGCTGCCTGTTCCTGAGCAGGGGAACCCAGTCCTGCAGGTGAGACCTCGGACACCACTCACCCACCTGGGGAGTGCTCTGCAGAAGACCAGAAATGCAGGAAAGAAAACAGCAGCATGAAGGATCTAAACCATTTTGAGAAAACGTTCAGCCCTGGAAAATAATAAAAGATCTTACTCTGAAGACAGGTGCGGGAACTGCTGACATGCATTTGTCATCCTGCTCTGCTTCCTTACTTCTCTCTGAGTGCCAGTGAAAGGTCCGCTCTAGAGCTCGAATTCCTTCCTGACACACAATACGGTGTCACTAAATTCAGCACTCAAGACACCGGGAGTGCCTGGCTCTCCCAAAGGTGCCATCTTCGTGCCTTTTGGGTCTAAGAACGGAGGCATCTTCTTCAGCTCATCCCAATGTTGTGTGGAACAGGACAAGCCTATCAGTCAGTGTCTCTCTGGGCCAAATGGCCCTTCCTCCGATCTCTGCTATGGATTTCTAGATGAAGCACAAAAGCAGAAAATACAGCAGTCAACACAGGTAGCTATCCCCTTCCTCTTCCTCCTCATCTTTCTAAGCCAGCACTGCCCACACTTGGCTGTGCACACAAATCACCTGGGACTCTGCATGACTGATGAGCTCCCAGGAAGCCATGCTGCTGGTCCATGGACCGCAGTCTGAGAACTGTGGACCTGGCCGCCCCTCGTGGCAGCTCCCAGATCCCAGGAAGATAGGAGGAGAAGGGTTTCTGCAGAAAGAGATTCACAGGAAGGCTCTTCAATGCACACTGGAGCGGGGAGACCCACTGGCATTGCCTCTGGGCCACATGCAGGATGGTGTCCCTCCTCCTGCTCCCCACCTGTAGGGAGAGGACAGAAGTCACCGTTGAAATGCCACTTTAATGGCGTTACATCTAGGACGGTCATCGCCATCAGAGAGAAAGTAGTAACACGGCACCTTTCCGCATCACATCAGACTCTTTGGAGGATTTTCCCACCAGTGACTCGATTACGAAGGCTATCATGACCCCGGTTCTACAGAAGACGGGAAGATCTGTGGCTGTCCCCGCCCACAGCTGGTGGATGAAATGAAACCAGGCCAGCATTCAGGTGTGCAGGCGGAGCCTGAGCCCGGTGCCCCCGCTCTACCGTGGTGCAGGAGACTTTCAGATGACCAACCGGGTTGGCACGTGCCGGTGCAGCCCTGCGGCCACCTCTGCATTGCTCGGCGTGTGGGGTGGACCCGCTGGCTGCCTCTGCATGGTGTCCAGGCTTCCTGGTGGTGGAGTCACCTGTTCTTGGTGACTGCTCAGATCCGTGGGCTTGGGCTGTGGCTGGCAGTGCTCGAGGCAGGAGGATGTCACCTTCTGTGATTGTGGGTACAGCTGCGGCTGCGTAACGAGTCTCACAGACGAGAGCTGCTAACAACGGAAGTTCATTCTCACACGGCTCTGAAGGCCAGAAACCTAGGATCAAGGTGTCACGGGGGTGGTTCCCCTGAGGCCTCCCCTGGCTTGTAGACGGCTCTTCTCTCTGCGTCCTCACACGGCCATCCCTCTGTGCACGCATGTTTCCCAATGTCCTCTTCCTATGGGGACACTGGTCAGATTTGAAAAGGACCACTCCAATGAGCTCATATGATCTTAATCCCCTCTTCAAAGATCCTATCTGCAGATGCAGTCATGTTCTGAGGTCCTGGGGTTTAGGGCGTCAACATCCGGATTTTGGGGACATGATTCAGCCCACAGCCATGGCCCTACTTGGTGATCTGTGAAGGGCACCACACATGCAGGAGCTGCTGCAGAAGTTGGTTAGGAAATGGAATGACCCAAGGACCAGTGGCCATGTCTCAGCTAAAGGCCAGGGTGGCAGGCCACCCCTGAGAGGCGGAGACCCCAATCACAGAGGTTTCAGCCCATCTGCTAGGCCAGCAAAGGCAACGCTTGTGACAACTCAGCCCAACCCAAGGGCTTCCGGGGGCTGCTGAGGTTCTAGGAGGGTGAGGAGGCAGCAGGAGGAACGGAAGGTGGCCAGGGACCAAGGGGACAGCCCGAGTGTCACCCTGGACCGAAGACATTCCTGGAGATGGCACACTGGGTCTGAGGCACTGTGACCTGGAGAAGTGGACCTCTGCCGGGCCATCGCCAGCTTCCCAGTCGGCTGAGGTGACCATTACTCTCACTGGGTGACCGAGCATTCCAGTGGCAGGTATGGACCTGGGATCCAGGAACCATTAGGCAAGCAGAGTGACACAGGTCACCCCCTCCCCGGCTCCTGGGGGTGTGGTGGCCTCTTCAGACACTCCCGGTGTGCCCAAGGCTGGGGTCGGAGTCTTCTGTGTGGGTTTCCGTCCAACTTAGCCTGCGACTCCTCGGGGACATGGCGTCTCCTCGTCAGAACTCAGCCTCCTCATCTGAGAGTTCCTACCGAGGTCCCTGCGGTTCTGCTCTGGCTGTTGTCCTGTGCCACCCCAGTCCTCGCTGGCCAGCCCTGAAGCCCTGGGGTCCTCGCTTGGGAGGTGGGGTTAAAAACTCCTGTCCTGCCTCACTGAGACTGTTGTTACGGCATGGACGAAGGTGAATTTTCTCCAAAATGGAACACTGTTACTGAAACAGCATAATGATTTTTGACGAATGTTCGAGCCATATTCTGCCTTCGTTCAGAACTCGTGGGAGCACCCCTCCTGAAACTGCCTTCTGAGTGGATGGCGTTTTTGACTCTGTCTCCCCCGGGGGGTCACTTGTTTCAGGGAATGGTCAGTGGACGGTGCCCTTGGAATCCTGGACGCAGAGTGAGTCCTCTTAGCCCCGAGGTCTATCGGGACAAAGAGAGCAGTAGCTGAACAGGGCTTGTGTCAGGCTTTAATCTGTGTAAAAGAGGAGAAGGGACACACACACACATGCATGTGAGTGTGCACGTTCGTTTGCTCACACGTGTAGACACGAACCTGGAATGTTTCTCAAGGGAGGAGACTTGGGGGCCTGAGGGGTCTGGGGGAGGGATGAGTCTGAGTTTTTACTCTACCCTTCTGTTCTTTTCTTTCTTCTTTTTTGTTTTTTAAAGAAATCAAGTTGATGTGTTACTCTTTTCCATTAACAAATGTTTTAAAGAAAGAGCTGTCTTTCTAGCCCCTGGGAGCTGGAGAGTGAACGCTCATTGAAAGGAAGCTCTGCCCTCCCTGCTGCAGAGAGGCCTCGCTTCGCCTCAGCGGTAGAGGACTTCTCCTTTTCCCCAGCCTTCCCAGTCAGCAGTACAAACCTGCGACAGAGCCAGAGTTGAGGAATCCCGAAGACCCTCCTTTCCCCCAGTCGCTCCCCAGGCAGCTGGGCTCTCCCTCCACCCTCCACACCTCGTGGCATGTGATTGGACATCCGGGGCTCGCTTTGGGCATCTGGGGTGCCCAGACACCCTGCTGTCCCCAGGCCCCTCGGTGGGGCAGGTGAACGGTGTCTGTTTCAGTGGGTGGACATGTCTCATGGGGGAAGTTCAGTGTCCTGCAACAGCTTTCCAGGTGTGGCTCTAGACTCGGCCTGGTGGTCTGGGAGGTGGGACAGCCTGTCACTTGAATCACCAAGGGCTGTTCTTAGGATGTGAAAGAGGCCTTGGAGGGGTGGGGCTTGAGACCAGGACCAGGGTGTGGAGGCCAGATGAGCAGGGACTCTCCTGAGGTATGGTCCTGGCATGGCCCTGTACACGGACTGCAGGTCGGGCAGAGCAGAGGGTCAGGAAACCTTGAAGTCCCTCTGTTTGCAGCAGTCTCTGCCTCCCCGGAAGCTATACAGTGTTTTCTGGTTTGCTTGCCAGAAGCCAGCTGGCACTTTCTGCATAATCCGTGTGTGTGCACGCATCTGTGTGCCTGTATGCATGCGGTGGTGTGTGCATGCGTGTGCAGTACGTGTGTGCTTCCACATCTGTGAGACGAAGTATGAAGAATTTCCTGACTCATCGTCCAGTTCATTTGTCTCTTTTCCTTTTAGACGTCTAATATTTTGTTTTTTATTTTATTTATTTATTATTTATTTAAAACTTTTTTTTTGAGATGGAGTTTTGCTCTTGTTGCCCAGGCTGGAGTGCCATGGCACGATCTTGGCTCACTGCAACCTCTGCCTCCTGGGTTCAAGCGATTCTCCCGCCTCAGCCTCCCAAGTAGCTGAGATTATAGGCATGCACCACCATGCCCAGCTAATTTTGTATTTTTAGTAGAGACAAGGTTTCTCCATGTTGGTCAGGCTGGTCTCGAACTCCCAACCTGAGGTTATCCGCCCTCCTTGGCCTCCCAAAGTGCTGGGATTACAGGTGTGAGCCACCGTGCTGGGCCAGACAGTTAACATTTTACAACAAAGTTTTGGCATATGTCCGCAAGTATTCAGAAGACCAAGTTGGGAAATGCCCCAACAGAGTCCAAAACCAGTACTTTTCCCTTTTTCTAGCTTGGGGAAATGTTTTGCAGAGGTGGTTCTGAATAGATAACCACTCATCAACCATTATGTTCTCAAGATGGGGAGACACGCAGAGCTTTTTGGGCAGAACACCGTGAAATAAAAATAAAAACAGATCTTGCACTGAAGTGTTCAGCTCAATCGATGACAAAAGGTTTTATTACTAATTCGTGTTTACTGGACTTCCACTGGGCACATGTTCTTTTTCAAAAATTTTATTTTAATTTTTATGCAGAATCACGCAAGGTCCTCTTTTTAAACGTCTGAATTAGAGAAGTGTATTTGTCTGACATTAGACGGAGTTCAGTAAATATTTGTTGAACGAATGAACAAATTCGCATCATGCTGCATTTATGCTGCGATATTGTTGCCTCTGCCCTTTTAGGTACCCTCGCTTTCTCCTCTTAGGTTCTTTTCAAAACCAGTAGGAGCCCTCTGAGCAGCGTCCACCGCAGCCGAGAGGTGCAGTGTGAATTGGGCTCCCAAAGTCCTAGCTTAGATTTTTAACAGAGGTTAAGCTCATGGTATTTTTCATGTGACAGATTGTATTTCTTTTATTCTACTTAAAATGTTTGAAAATTAAAGCATTTATTTTTTTAAACTAGCAGAATACTTTTTAAAATAGGAAAGAAAATGCTAGTACCGATTTTGCATTTAATAAGGAAAATGTTTTTTAATTTCATAAAAAAGCAAATTGTTAGATGACCCCCATTTAGAGAGATCATTAATGTTGATTTGTTATGCTTTTTTTTTCCCCCTGTTTTGTCACTGTTAAGTTGAAAATAAGTTCCAGAATTTTTAAAAAAATGAATTCTGGAAAAATATCCCCCCAAAATCACGTAGTTCTTATTGTATTACCTTTTTTTTTTAACAACTTAAGCATATATGTTATTGGCAAGTGTCTGTGAGGGACAAGGACAAAGAACTCTTACTTGCAAACTATTTTGTTTTAAGTAAGAATGACGTTTCACTTGTATTACAGCAGGAAATTTTAGGTATTATTTTCATTAAATACACTATTATTTGTAGTAAATTGTACTGAAACCTCTGTGTTTTCCCCCCAAGGTCTTATCATATGAACACTACAAATTCACCTGTTTAAATATAGAATTTCTGGCGGCCGGAAGCACTCCTATTAATTCTGTTACATTTGGTTTTGGCTCCCTAAATAGTGTCTAGCTAAAACATCTCTTATTAAGTCCAGATGCAATTCATTTTTTTCTGATATACAGAACACTGGAAATTTATCAGCCTTTATTACTCCTCATCGAAATGAGCGCCTTTAGATTTCTAATTATATTGTCTAATAAAACTAAGCAGTCAATGCTATTTGCATATTATATGAAGAAGTGTCATACAACAAACTCATAGCAGTCAATTAACATAAAAGCTAATTATATATCTCATCAGCTTACAAGAGTTTCCGAATTCATGCTTGCCCTGTTGTAGCCTAGAGCAAAGGAGCTTTGAATTTTCACTTCTAAATATTGACTTTTAACTAATATCAGCAGTGATTTCAATTTTTATGGATGAAAAGTTAGTGATTAAACCAGATGCAATATTGCTACAATGCAATTAACATTTTACATTAACTAAACCTCTAGAAAGAAAATCTTTGCTACAATGTGAAATTAATTATCAGTCACTAAACAGGTTACGTGCAGGTTTCATATCTGAAGGACACTCCAAAATAACGATAAAGATGAGTGAAATTTATTGGAGGTTGTCAGACTGTAATGGCAGAGACAGATATACCACAACGACAGTTTCCACTGTAACATAATTGTATTCCTGCTGATTGTGACATCTATCAAGCAAGAAATTTACTACAAGATTAACAGAGACACAGTAATGAACAAACATGGAGGCACGCTGTAATTGGCCGTTATTAAAGCGTTATCACAGTGGTCTATAATAAACTCCCTAGTTCCAGTTTTCTAGACAAGCCAAAGCCAGAACTTTCAACTACTTTTTTCCATTCTAAAGCAGGGATATGGGAATCCCACCACCCCCATTCCATTGCTCACATAACAAGCACAAGGTCCCAAGGAACCTAAAGGCAGAGAAATGGGCACCACATTTAGGAAGCATAATTGAGAGTTACAGATGGGTTTAAAAACTGGGAAAAGTTAGGATCTACTTGGAGTGCCTGGAGAACTCTAAGACAGCAGTGAAATGATCATGGATCATTTTTCTACTTAGAACGGGTACCAAACAAGTCCATGTGTAAAAAGCAATGGCAGATAAGAAAACTGTGCCAGTGCGTGGGTTTTCTCTGGATACACAGGCCTTCTCATTCATATTTTAATGAGGTTAGTGTCTCCGAGACAGTCCTTGCAGGGCAGAGGGAAGCTCCCTAAGATTACAATAGGAGATGCTTTATTGACAAGTACTATTCAAAATCTTCACAGTATTGAAAGACTTCGTTTTATTCCACTTGTCCCAATACTTATTGCCCTCTTATAATCAAAACACTCGGAGGGAAAAGAAAGCCCCAGTTACTCTGTGAACAGTCTTTAAATGTACTGAATGTAGTTCAGCTACTTAGAATCATTTTAAACTCTAATCGTGTACATTTGAATAAATGTGTAAAGAGCTGTAATGAATAAGCATCTTTTTCTTAAATATTTTCTCAAAAAATTTGATGCTTTGCGATTTTGGAATCAAAATTTTTCTTAATCTTCTGCAAAGATGAAGTCCACTCATCTCACACTGGCTGTTTTCCCTTTCCTGTTTTTAATGACTATCGTAGTGCAGTGTCTCTGAGCTAGCTGCCAGCAAACATTTTCTGCTTTTAAAGAATGCTTGCTCTAAAGGGCTAGCTATCATCAGGAAGCCAGTCAGCCTTCATCGACTGACAAAATTACAGAAATTCACGCATTTGTACCTTGCCACAACATATTTGTGTTAAAAGAGGTAAAACAGCGGTATATTCAAAACGTCAAATTACACTTGCAAAAGAAAAACACCCCACTGGTAGATGGGAAGTTTTAACACAGGGGGCTGTTTCCAAAAAGTGCAACCTAGGAAATCAATCAAATGGCCCCCAGAAGTAAGCTGGGGAAGGCCTTCCACACACAAACATCGTAATTCTGCTCAAAACTTACTCAGCAATTTTTGCCAACAGCTCACAGTGTTCTATGAATTGAAAAATTCGTTTTCAGCGTGGCCTGTACTCAATATGAATTAGCTGGTGTATTAGGATGGAGTTTGGTGTCCTAATGGAAAGCCTACGGTTCTGAAAGCCCCAGCGATCAGATCTTGCCTGGTTCCTCCTGGCTCTGTCCCCATCCCCCCAAGTATCAAGTATGTTTACTTTTCGGGAGGGAAAGGGGGAAGGGGGAGGAAGGGAAGGAGAGAATGAATTTCTTGGTTACAGTTAGATATTTTTAAATGAAAGAGCTTACTCTTGACTTTCAAGTAAAAGGCTGCTCTGTTGACATCCAGAAACGACTGTGAACATATTGTATATGTATCAGCTAAGGAAATAATACTGAAAATACATGCATCACAGGAAAAAGAAAACCTCCATAATCTTTCTGCTAATGATCTGTCTTGATCAAATTACATTTAAAAATATTCCTCTGCATTTGATAGTTTTTCCAGCGTTTAAGTCTTCGTTTCTGTAAATTAATAAAACAGATTTTCAGTTTTGTTTGTTAATCTACGTATTGTGTGCCTGTTTTACAACTTAATTAATGAACGTTAATGAACGGCATAATTAAAGCCTAAGTAGAAGGCAACCTGTGTTTGAAATACGCACTGTGAGCCGTTTAGGCTGCGGTTTCCGACTGTAGACGTTTTTAGAGATTAAAACATTCATGAGTTTTAAAAACGTGGTATTTGAGTGATTCGATACATGTGGTGGTGTATTGTGTGAAACGGTCCATAGGCGATTTAACTCCCCCTCGAGTCTGGGCCTCGCGGGCCGCCCCGAATCCAGCTCCGGTGGAGTGGAGTGTGGGGGAGAAGGAGGGAGGTTACCTGGGCCCGGGGGAGGCGCGGCTGAGAGTTAATCGGCGGCGGCGTTTCCCTGACGCGTCCTCTTCCCAAGTGTCTTTGACAATGTTTTGACAAAGTGGCTTCCGTACGCACGCGGGGGGCGGCGGTGGCGACGCGGGGTGGTTTGTCATGGAACCTGGGCCTAGAGAGCACAGGCGCACCCTCCGCCCGCGCTTTCAAGGGGACGCGCCGCGCCAAGCCGCGGAGGAGATTTGTGGCCAGATGGCGGTGAAGCGCGGAGACCCTTTGTGCGCCCCGAGCGCGCCTGTGAATGCCGCGCGGTCGCTGGCACCGGAAGGGTTCACACTGCGCCTGAAAGGGGACAATGGAGGCTGCAGATATCAACACCGCAGAAACCGAGTTCATTTGTGATGCAGGCCCTTTCACTGCGGTTGTCATGCAAACTTCCTGCTTTGATCAGCGGAGGGTGGAGAGGGAGAAAGCGGGCTCGGCGCGGTCCGGCGCCCTTGGCGGCTCCACGCCCCTTCCGGAAGGAGCCGCGGGGACGCCGCATCCTGCACCTTGACCCGTCTAGACGGCCCCGGAGGTTTTGTCTCCGTTACCAAGGGCGAGGGGTGCTCTTTGACCCGCGCCCGGGGCGGAGGTGGTGGCCGCGGGGTCCCGCTGAATCCCCGCCGGATTCCGGAGGGAGAGGGGCGCGCGGGGACGTGCACCAGCTGTTCCCAAAGACAGCAGCCGAGGAGCCCGTCCGCCAACCAGGGAGAAGGGGAGCCCGTCCGTGAGCCCCTTCCTCTGCAGCCCCGCGTCCACTCCAGCCCGGAGCAGCGCGCGGGACGCGCCGCCGAGGGCGCGCCGGGGAGGGCCGGACTTTGGGTCTCCCCAACTCCTCCCCACTAAGGGGGTCTGAAGCCAGCTGAGCGCGCGCGCTCTCTCTCGCTCTCTCTCGCT
>CAUYOR010011617.1:0-15720 GCA_963573925.1 Callimico goeldii
ACTAAAAAAAAATACAAAAAATTAGCTGGGCATAGTGGCGCGTGCCTGTAATCCCAGCTACTCCAGAGGCTGAGGCAGGAGAATTGCCTGAACCCAGGAGGCGGAGGTTGCGGTGAGCCGAGATCGCGCCATTGCACTCCACAGCCTGGGTAACAAGAACGAAACTCCGTCTAAAAAAAAAAAAAAAAAAAAAGAATCCTAGAAGAAAACCTAGGAAGCATCATTTGGGACATCAGCCTTAAGTCCTCAAAAGCAAGTGAAACAAAACCAAAAATTGACAAATAGGATCTAATTAAACTAAAGAGCTTCTGCACAGCAAAAGAAACTATCAAATAGTAAACAGGCTGGGCACGGTGGCTCATACCTGTAACCCCAGCATTTTGGGAGGCCGAAATGAATGGATCACTTGAGGTCAGGAGTTTAAGACCAGCCTGGCCAACATGGTGAAACCCTGTCTGTACGAAAAATACAAAAATCAGCTGGGCATGGTTACAGGTGGCTGTAGTCCCACCTACTTGGGAGACTGAGGCAGAAGAATTGCTTGAACCAGCAGGCAGAGGTTGCAGTAAGCTGAGATTGTGGCACTGCCCTCCAGCCTGGGCAACAGTGACACTCTGTATATAAAAAAAAACAAAAAACAGTAAACAGACAACCTACAGAATGGGAGAAAATATTTGCAAACTATGCATCTGACAAAGGTCTTACATCCAGAATCTGTAAGGAACTTAAACAATTGATCAAGCAAAAGCCAAAATAACCCCATTTAAAAATGGGCAAAAGACATGAAAAGACACTTCTCAAAAGAAGACATACAAGCAGCCAACAAACATATGAAAAAATGCTCATCATTAATCATCAGAGAAATGCAAATCAAAACCACAATGAGATACCATCCCATACCAGTCAGAGTGGCTGCTAGTAAGAAGTAAAAAGATAACAGATGCTGGTGAGGCTGCAGAGAAACAGGAATGCTTAATACACTCTTGGTGGGAATGCACATTAGTTCAGTCACTGTGGAAAGAGGTTTGGAG
The DNA here is from genome assembly GCA_963573925.1 of Callimico goeldii. Classification (NCBI taxonomy): domain Eukaryota; kingdom Metazoa; phylum Chordata; class Mammalia; order Primates; family Cebidae; genus Callimico; species Callimico goeldii. Next base: position 1,032 of record CAUYOR010011617.1, read on the forward strand.
ATTTCTCAACGAACTTAAAACATAAACCAGTTAAAACTTAAACATAAACCATTTAACCATTTAAAACTTAAACTATTTGGCACAGCAATCTCATTACTGGGCATATATCCAAAGGGAGATAAATCATTCTACCAAAAAGACACATACACTCACATGTTCACTGCAGTACTATTCACAATAGCAAAGATGGAATCAACCTAGGAATCCATCACTGGATCATTGATGGACTGGATAAAGAAAATGTGGTACATATACACCACGGACTACTATGCAGCCATAAAAAATAATGAAAATCATTAAAAAGAATGAAATCATGTCCTATGCAGCAACATGGATGTTAGAGGCCATTATCCTAGAGGAATTAATGTAGGCACAGAAAACCAAATACTGCCTATTCTCACTTATAAGTTGGAACTAAACGTTGAGTATACATGGACATAAAAATAGCAACAGTTCGTGTGAGGTGGCTCACGCCTGCAATCCCAGAGCTTTGGAAGGCCAAGGTGGGAGGATTGCTTGAACCCAGGAGTTCAAGACCAGCCTGGACAAGATAGCAAGACCGCATCTCTACAAAAAGTAAAAACTTAGCTAGGCATGGTAGTGCACACCTGTGGTCCCAGCTACTAAGGAGGCCGAGGGGGGAAGATTGCTTGAGCCCAAGAGGTCAAGGCTGCAGTGAGCTGTGATCCTACTACTGCATTTTAGCCCAGGTGAAAAAGTGAGACTCTGTTTCAAAAAAAAAAAAAAAAAACAGATGGAAAGAAATAGATGCTAGAGACTACTGGAGAGGGAAGGGAGAGAGGAGGGCAAGGGTTGAAAAACTAACTGTTGGGTACTATGCCCTGTACCTGGGTCTTGGGATCAATTGTACCCCAAACCTCAGCATCATGCAATATATCCAGGTAGCAAACCTGTACATGTACCCTCTGAATTTAAAATAGAATTTGGAAGAAAAAAAACCTTCAAAGCAGCAGCCCTGTAACATTCCCCCCAGTGTGGATGAGGGTTCCAATCCCCCCACATCCTCATCAATGCTTGTTATTGTCTGTCTTTTTGAGTACAGTCTCCCAGTCAGTGTGATGTGGACTCCCATTGCGGTTTTGATTTGCATTTCCCTAATAACCAATGATACTGAGCATCTTTTCATGTGTACATTGATCAGGCCATCTGTACATCTTTTTTATTTTTGGCAAAACATCTGTTTTAACCCTTTGCTCATTTCAAATTTGAGCTGTTTTCTATTATTGAGTTGTAAGAGTTTTTATGTATACATAGAGCTTTTTAGATACAAGTCCCTTATCAGACATACGACTTGCAATTTTTTTTCTCATCATATGAGTTGCTTTTTCACTTTCTCAATGGAGTCATTTGGTGTGCGGAAGTTTTTAATTTTGATGAAGTCTAATTTATCTATTTTTTTATTTTGTCATTTGTGCTTTTGATGTCATATCTAAGAAGCCATTGCCTATCCAACTTATGTTTTCTCTGAAAGTTTTGTAGTTTCAGATCTTGCATTTGGGTCTATGTTCCATTTTGGGTTAATTTTTTTATACAATACGGGGCAAGAGTTCCATTTGGTTCATTTGAATGTGGATTTCCAGTTGCCTGGCACCATTTGTTGAAAAGACTATTGTTTCACCATGTAACTGTCTCGGTCACACTCAGCTTCTATTGATCAGTTTCAATCATTTTCAGCTTTTCACTATCTTTTTTCCAGAATTGAACCGACCTTGGGAATAACCATCCGATTCCACTGTCCTTATAGTTATGATTTCATCCAAATTTCTTAAACAATGTCAATGCAAAATTTCTAAAATATGAGCAAAGGGTCTTTAGCAGCACATTAAAGAGAATACAACCAATTGAGGATCACAGGAATGCAATTTATTTTGTACTTAAAAAATTCTGATTAGTGTTTTTGTTGAAATTGTAGTAAACTTTTTTTTTTTGAGATGGAGTCTAGCTCTGTGGCCCAGGCTGGAGTGTAGGGCTGCAATCTCGTCTCACTGCAACCTCTCCCTCCCAGGTTCAAGCAATTCTCCCTGCCTCAGCCTCCGGAGCAGCTGGGATTATAGGCTCCCACCACCATGCCCAGCTAATTTTTTGTATTTTTAGTAGAGATGGGGTTTTGCCATGTTTGCCAGGCTGGTTTCGAACTCCTGACCTCAGGTGATCCCCCCACGTTGGCCTCCCAAAGTACTGGGATTGCAGGCATGAGCCACCTCGCCCAGCCAAAATTACCGTAACTTTATAGATTAATTTGGGGATAATTGTTAGTTAATAAAATTAGGGCTGCTTCTACTCAGGAGGCTGAGGCAGGAGAATCACTTGAACCCAGGTGGTGGAGGTTTCAGTGAGCCAAGATTGTTCCATTGCACTCCAGTCTGGTCACAAGAGCGAAACTCCGTCTAAAACACAACAACAGCAACAACAAAAACTAGGGCTTCTTGTTCCAAAATAGTGTTATCTTTTCTCTTCTGTTCAAACCTTGACTTGACAAATTTTGTTTATATATTTCTAATATCTTTGACTAATCGTAGAGTATACTTACACAAACGTAGGTGGTACAGCCTACTACACACCTAGGCTGAATGGTACAGCCGATTGCTCCTAGGCTGCAAACCTGTACAGCGCGTGACTATACGCACTGAGTGTAACATTGTGGGAGCCTTAGAAAATGTAAGATGGGACTGGGCACAGTGGCTCACGCTTGTAATCCTAGCACTTTGGGAGACTGGGTGGATTACCTGAGGTCGAGAGTTCAAGATCAGCCTGACCAACATAGAGAAACCCTATCTCTACTAAAAATACAAAGTTAGCCGGTTGTGGTGGCACATGCCTGTAATCCCATCTGCTTGGGAAGCTGAGGCAGAAGAATGGCTTGTGAAGCCATTCTTGAGGCAAAATAACGGGAGGCGGAGGTTGCGGTGAGCCAAGATCGCGCCATTGCATTCCAGCCTGGGCAACAAGAGCAAAATTCCATCTCAAAAAAAAAAAAAAAAAAAGTAAGGTGGCTCTTGTTTACCTGATTAGTCCTGTGTGAGCTGGCACAGACGCTCCCCAGGTCTGTATTTAGAGATGGTGGGGGCAGCAGAGCTGATCATCTCATCTCATTCTGGACACGCTCAGGAAGTATGCAGGAGGTAGAAATCCTAAGACCGAGCTCATCATGGCAATACTTCTCACAGGTGACTGGTTCAAGGGAGGGCGTGTATCCCTATTCTGGCCCATGGGACTTGAGAAGATGTCTCTGGGGTGACCTCTGTACAATGATCAGCAGCCCATGTCCTGTCGACACAATATGTCTGTGCTTGCTGCAGTCATCTCCCTGCCAGTCTCAGTATGAAACCAACACATGAAGCCACGAAAATCGCAGAAATGAGCTGATGCCCTGATGGGCCTAGAGCTTCCCTCCTTGGGTCCTTCTTATGTGAAATATTAAACCCCTTATTATTTGTATCAATGCCATTAGTATTTTCTACCACTTGCAGCTGAAGACATCCTAAGGACTGTTCTTATAACTGGATGTTAAGTGCAGCTATTTCTGTTTCAGATTCAGCTAGGTCATCACTATTACAGATGACCACTTCTCTGACTCGCTGAAGGAGGATCACTATGGGGACTTGTAAAAGAGATTTTGGATCACCTGAGGTCAGGAGTTCACCAGCTTGACCAACATGGTGAAACCCTGTCTCTACTGAAAATATAAAACTTAGCCAGGCATGGTGGTGGGCACCTGTAATCTCAGCTACTTGGGAGACTGAGGCAGGAGAATTGCTGGAACCCGGGAGGTGGAGGTTGCAGTGAGCTGAGATGGCACCGTTGCACTCCAGCCTGGGCAACAACAGCGAGACTCTGTCTCAAAAAAAAAAAAAAAGAGAGAGAGATTTCCAAAAATCAGTTTTGTAACCTTAGGCCACGTGTCTATGTAGGAGTAGCAAAGAGTTGAGGCAGTTATCCAGGAGGTCTGAAATCACAGAAGGTGTTTGGAGAGAGTGCTTTGCACTCTGTGACTTCCACCCAAACTTCGTGGGGAAGGGATGGAGATGCTTCCTCCCTTTTCCTCACTTCCAACCCAGGAAGGGGGGCTTTAATAGGATCCCTTAAGGAGCTGGACATTTAATTCACAGAGCATAAGGGTCATGGTGGACTAATGTCTGATACATGCCTAAAAATTCTAAAGGGAATGAGAACGTGGTTGTGGATGGCCCGGACTCATGAACAGAGTTCCACAGAGCAGGTGTACACCTGGCCTTGTGACAGCTCCTGTGGGGTTATTTTAGATGCTGCCTCCTATGGGCTAAATTATGTCTCCTCCCCCACTAAATTCATGTGTCAAAGCCCAAACCCTGTGACGTGTCTCTTCCTGGCCTGCAGATGACCGCCTTCTCACTGTGTCCTCATTTGGCCTTTCTTCTATGTTGTGTGGAGATAGAGTCCTGATGTCTCTTCCTCGTCTTAATAAGGACACCAGGCTTATTGGATTAGGTCCCCTGAGTATAACTCATTTAGCCTTAATTACCTCCAAAAAGGCCCTATCTCCAAACACGCTCACATTGGGGGTTAACGCTACAACCTATGAATTCTGAAGGGGTAAAATGCATTCCAGGGCTGAGCCTGGTGGCATACATTTGTAATTCCAGTACTTTGAGAGGCCTAGGTAGGAGGATTGCTTGAGACCAGGAGTTCTAGACCAGCCTTGACAACAGAGCAAGACCCTATCTCTAAAAAAATTTAAAAAAGTTTCTAGTCTGTGTGTCTGGTTAATTAATTTAAAAATAAAATTTAAAAATGTAACTAGGTGTGGTGGCACACTTGTAGTCCCAGCTACTCGGGAAGCTGAGGTGGGAGGATCGCTTGAGCTCAGAAACTGGAGGCTGCAGTAAGCTATGATCGCACCACTGCACTTCAGCCTAGGCAACAGAGCAAGACTTTGTCTCTAAAAAAACAAAAACAAAAACAAAACATAGAAGAAAACACCAATGCAGTATCACAAAAGCTAAGAGAAGGAACCCCCCCTCCTTTTTTTTTTCTGAGATGGAGTCTTGCTCTGTCGCCCAGGCTGGAGTGCAGTGGCGAGATCTTGGCTCACTGCAACCTCCGCCTCCTGAGTTCAAGCCTCAGCCCCCCAAGTAGCTGGAACTACAGGCTCGTGCTGCCACACCCGGCTAATTTTTTGTATTTTTAGTAGAGGTGGGGTTTTACCATGTTAGCCAGGATGATCTCGATCTCCTGACCTTGTTATCCGCCCACCTCGGCCTCCCAAAGTGCTGGAATTACAGACGTGAGCCACCACGGAGTGGGCACATTTTTACGCTACCCCTGAGACAGGGATTCTCAAATGTGGACGTGATTTACATTAGGGGAAGATCATTCTTTGTGCTGGGGGCAGCTTTGTGCATTGTAGGATGTTTAGCAGCTCTTCCCTGGCCTCTTCCCACTAGATGCCGTAAAACACCCCACGCTACCCAGTTGTAACAACAGCAATGTCTCTGGACATTACCAAATGTCCTCCTGGGGGCAGAATTGCCCCTGCTTGACAGCCACTGTCTAACGGAGGTGGAGGTTAAGAAATAGAGGGAGGTTGGGGAGGGATACCATGGGGAGAAATGCCAGATATAGGTGACGGGGGGATGGAGGCAGCAAAACACCTTGCCATATATGTACCTATGCAACAATCCTGCATGATCTGCACATGTACCCCAGAACCTAAAGTGTAATTAAAAAAGAAAAGGAAATAGAGGTTTGGGCTTTACTTTTAACTCCATGTTTTTGCAGAGTGTAAAATTTTGCAGAATACAAGTATTTCTTCTGTTAAAAAAATTAGGAAAAAAAGTCAGGGGTAACGAATGAGTCAAATGTGGTAAGCATTTGCAGGTGACCCAGAGGTGCTGTTGGTGACCTGTGGCATGTTCAGGGGTATGGTGGGAAGATGACACCAGGTGACCTCGATTCAAAAGGGCCTGGGGGGGAGAGGAAGCTCCCCCAGAGTGGTGGAGGCCCAGCATTCGACAAGGAGAGAAGTGAGGAAAAAACAGAAATAAATTCATTATCATAAAGCTTCTCAAATCTTTAAAATCTCAAAGAAAGGCTTTTCTCAATTTGCTTTATGTAAGACAATTCTGGAAACATCTGAAGTTTGGCAGCAATTACAGGAGAATTTGGCTCTGCAAATCCCAGTAGCTAGTTGTACTAGTTTGCCAGATCCACAGACTGGGGGCGTTAAACAGGACCCTTCCTTCACAGTTCTGGGGGCTGGAATTCCGAAATCCTGGTGCGGGCAGCGTCAGTTCCTCCTGGGGCCACTCTCCTTGGCGTGTGGATGCCGTCTTCTCTCTGTGTTCCCACCTGTCCTCTGTCTGTGTGTCTCTGTGTCCTGATTTCCTTTTCTCATAAGGACACTAGTCAGATTAGATTAAGTCCCACCCTAAGGGCCTCATTTTAACTTATTTACCTTTTTTTTTTGGAAACGGAGTCTTGCTCTTTGACCCAGGCTGGAGTGCAGTGGCACCATCTCACTGCAGCCTCCGCCTCGAAGGTTCCAGCCATTCTCCTGTCTCAGCCTCCCGAGGAGCTGGGATTACAGGCACGTCATCACATCCAGCTAATTTTTGTAATTTTTTTAGTAGAGACTGGGTTCCACCATACTGGCCAGGTTGGTCTCAAACTCTTGACCTCGTGATCTGCCCACTTTGGCCTCCCAAAGTGCTGGGATTACAGGCGTGAGCCATCACATCTGGTCCTTAATTACCTCTTTTAAGGCTCCGTCTTCAAATAGAGTCAAATTCTGAGGTACTGAGGGTTAGGATTTCAGCATATGAATTTTGGGGGAGCATAATTCAGCTAATTGCACTAGTGACAATCTCAGGGGTCTGTAGAACCAGATGATCCCTACGACAGTGCTCCCCATTTCCATGACAGGAGCCACTGCAGATAGCCCCAGGTCACAGTGGTCGCCACAGACCACTGCCTTCAGCACCATCCTCCCTCTCTCCTCCGTCCCTTCTGTCATCCTCACAGTGACACACACACGTTACTCTCATGAATCCTAAATGTGAATCAACTGCTCCTCATTCATCCTGGGTGTAGCCGACATTTTTTAATCATCTCAGGGCCACTCCTATTCGTGGCCTCAATCACTGGTTACTTGAACTTAAAGAGGTCAGATAAACAGAGTTCAAAGCCATGGTGCATATAACACAGTTTGGAATTCAGGACGCAGACAGGGAACCACCCTAAATGTTGTCGCAATTCTCTTGGTCCTATACTAAGGCATGTCCCAGGTTAGAAAATTCAGCTCAGAGGAGGTTTTTCCCTGGGGACAGCTATGCCCCTAGAGAAACATCCCATTCACAATGAGTCACCACTGAGAGAGAGTCAGCTCATGTTTTTGGTAATTTGCTAATAAAATGGTATCTCTATTAAACACATATATAGAAAGGTAAAAATAGATTATTTTCTAAATAGTTCTGGCTCAAGGTAAAGTGGTGAAGGAGTTGTTAGTTCTTTTGGAGGCAAAATAAAGCTGCTTTTCCTTCATCCCCAACCACACTTACACTTCATCCTAGGACAAACAAGAAATCCCCCAGTGAAAGAAAATGAAAATGCTGTTCTTCACTGGCTTGCTTCAGAAATATGCTTGGACTTGAGAGTTCCAGCGTTTCTGGGATTCATTCTTACAGAGTCTAACACTTGTGGTTTTTTGGTAGGAGGCAATTTCTGTGCTGGTTATGATTTGAAGGAGCTGGCCCACGGCTCAACCTTGCTTAAATTGGAACAAGATGTCACCAGTGGTCTTGCTCCCTTAGGAGGTACTAGGAAACAGATTCCTGTCAGATGAATTTTAGGCCATTCCGGGGACTCTTGTTAGTTTCCATGACTAGATATGACACCACCATTCTGTCACTGCGTTTCAAGTCCCTCGTACCATGCAGGGAGTGTGAGTGGTTATTTTTTTGCAGTGGGTGGTTATTTTTTTTTTTCAACTCTTTTTTTTTTATTTCAAGCAAGGAAGGTAATGGCAAAGAATTTTTCATAAAAACAAGTGACAAATTTCACTCGAGTTACTGACACATAGAAGGAAAAAATTAGTTTTTGCTTTGAAGCTAACCAGAAACAAATGGAACTGTTTCTCCAAAGGAAAAGTTGGAGTTTAGTTATGATACATCCCCTCCCAGAAATCTAGGAAATTATACATACTGTAGCCTCTGTTTATAAGAATATGAATAACATGATTGTGTGCACAGGGTCAATTGCAGTTCAGATGAGAATTGACTGCTGCAGAGCTGCAACTGTATAAAGGCAGGGAGAGCTGCTGTTAACCCCTTATTAACACAGCCCAGATGCCTCTGCTGAAAGGAAAACTTAGATGGAAAGCTCCTTGAGGCCAGGAAAGACGTCTTAAATGTCTTTAGCTATTTCCCCATCTCCAGTTCGTGTCCTGGTGGTTGGCACACAGTAGGTGTTCAAGTGAATGAATAAATCACTTTTGATCAAAAGAATAAGCAGCGTTTGTTTTTCACATTGAGAAACGGGAGTGGTTGTATTGTAGCCGCCTACAACGTGCCACATGATTGAGCAGGAGAATCATAACCCAGCTGAGCCCACTTGCTCCCAGGCTGACGGTGCTCTTAGCAGCGGCAGCCAACAACATGATCTCAGTGACAGCAGCCATGGCCGGCCAGGCTCTGTTGCTAAGGGTTTTCCATGCCTCCAATGCATGTACCCTACCTCACCCAAGGAGGGGTGTTGTCTCTGTTTTGGGGATGTTTTGGGATGAGGCCCAGAAAGGTTAAGCAGCTTGCTTGGGATCACACAGTAAGTAGCACGACAAGAGCTTGCACTCAAGCCTGCCTAATTCCAAGAACCCCTCCAGCGCGCTGCCCTCCTGGGTCTTCCCAAAGGAATCATGCTTGTTCAGAAAGCCTATTGAAAGGACTATGTAACCACAGTAGAAGAGCTTGGGAAGAGCATCAGGCAATCTCCGGGGTGTTTGGGGTCTCCCGGCGTCCACTCCCTGCCATTCCTGGAGGGCTCTAGTGAAAGCACGATTATCCCGGGCAGCCTTCAGCAGTGGAACGACAGGGAACGCCAGGGTTAGGAAAAGCCGTGGGAGGGAGGAAGAAGCTAAAGGGGAGGGCATACCCGCCTAGGGCCTGAGTAGCCTCAGGGTGTGCAGGGTGAGGAGTGGTGTTTTGGACCCCGGCCTGGCCCCACCCTGCTGGCTGCCTCTGTGGGAGGAGGGTGGGGCCGTGAAGGGAGAGTTGTTTATAAGCACCTTTGGCCTTTTTAAAGCACCAGCTGATGGCGCCACCTCCTTCGCTTCTAGCGTAAGGCCCCTCTGAGTCACTGTGGCTCCAGCCACCTGCAGTCCCCAGCCCGGGCTGCGGCAGAAACGTAGGGCAGCAGAATAAGCGTAGGTTTTGAAGTCCAGCTGTGATTTGGACCAGGTGTGGGCAGATTACTTAACAGCTTTGTATCCTTTTTGAGGGTAATAATACCCACCTCGTGCAATTCTTGTGAGATCAAAATGAGTCCAAGCATGTGAAATACTTAATGCCTGGCACTTAAGAAATGTTCAACAACAATTATTGTAACAGTCTATTCCAAATTCGCCCATCCTCAGCCCGCAGTCAGGGTGGCTTTTGAGTGTACTGCAGATATGCTCCAGGGCAGCTTGAGAGAGGATATGGGAATTTCCTGCCTCTCTTCACTTAGGTCTTTACACATGATCCTCATTTGTGGAGTGGTAGCAGTAAATCCTTGAAGGAAATGCATGCCCACACTTCCGCTCCAGGTTTACTAAAGACCTACTATGTGCAGACACTGCCAGGGACAGAAAAATGAATATGACATAGCCCTGCCCTCAGGGACCTTATAGTCCAGCTGAAAACCTACACACAAATAAGCAATTTAAATATTATGCGTTAAATGCTGTGATGATGGTGTGCCCAGAACGCTAAGACAGCACAGAGGAAGGACAATGAGAATAATCTTGGAGCTGAAGACAATGTCCCCAGAAGGGTGTGGTCTGAGTTGAGTCTTAAAGGACCAGGAGAAGTTAGCCAAGCTGGTGACCTTGGACTTATCCAATGAACTAAGCTGGAACTACATTTCCCAGAATTCCCTTCCCTGTGTGGCTCTGGGCTCCGACTGACCCTGTGAGAAATATGCATGAAGTCTGGAGGGTAGAAGGGAGGCAGCAGCTGTGTGGTTGCTCCTTGTGTAAACATGGGGCTGGGTAGCTCACGCTTGTTGCAGATCCACAGGCTTCCCTTGTTGAGGTGAGGCAACGCCTTCAATGTCTCTGGCTCCTAGGCCAGGTGTGTGTCTAGCTCAATGATGGAAGGTGCCAGCTTCCCTTGTAAGTGACCAGCACTGGCTCTGCTTCACCCTTCCGGGCTCCCAGGTGAGTTCTGGTTTGCCCTGGCTCTCCCCACTTTCCTTCCCAACTGCTTGCCCTGCTGACTTCAGGCGCAGAGCCAGATACAGAAAGAATAGGTGTGTGTAAACTGTTGAACGAGCTCCTACAATTGCATGGGTGGGGGTGGGGAGTCAAATCCTGTAATAAATTCCTTGTTTGAGATCACGTTGAATGATTCTACTTCTGTGGTTGAATTTTTTTTTTTTTTTTGGAGACAGAGTCTTGCTGTTGTCACCCAGGCTCGAGTGCAATTGCGCGATTTCTGATTACTGCAAACTTCGCCTCCCAGGTTCAAATGATTCTCCTGCCTCAGCCCTTCAAGTAGCTGGGATTATAGGCACCTGCCACCACGCCTGGCTACTTTTTGTATTTGTAGGAGAGATGGGATTTCACTTTGTTGGGGGCCAGGCTGGTCTCAAACTCCTCACTTCAGGTGATCCACCTGTTTTAGCCTCCCAAAGTGCTGGGATTACAGGTGTGAGCCACTGTGTCCAGCCCTCTGGTTGAATCTTGATGGATGGACCAATTAAGGATGGCTGGGGAAAAAGGTCCAGGCACGAGGAGTAGAATGAGCAGAGTTATGAAAGGTGGGGCTCATCCAGGGAACCACAGGTAGCTTGGCATTTCTAGAAATAGGATCAGAAGCAGGGAGGGCAAGATGAGGCTAGAGAGGGAGGGAATGGCTGGGCTGTGGAGGAACTGAATGCCATACTGAACGTTTGGAGAATGCAAGACACAGCTGAATGAGGAAGGCGTCTGTATGTGTGGCGATGCTGCTGTGAGCAGTTTATGTGATCTGTTATGGTATTTACCGTCCTCTGAATAAGTTCCACATGACAAAAATGTTGTACTTTTTAAAATGTTGTTTTTAAAAATGTACTTTTAAAAATGTTGTTTCCTTCCTACAGTCATGTAACAAGAATTAGGTGATATATTCTTTCGGGACGGGATAGGTTATACTGTCTAATAAATCCACCACATATTTCAGTGGCTTCTTGATAAAGGGTTTGACTTCCTCATGTCATGCTGGGCAGATATTTTTCTTTGGTGGCGCTTTATCAATCAGTGTCTCAGGGCTCTAGGTCCCTTTATTTCGTGGTATTGCAATCTTAAATGTGTGGTATCTGAGGCTGCCGAGAAAATGAGGTTGCAGATTGTGGACAATCCTGCCGGTCGGGGTGGGGTGGGTCCCTGCTGGGCCTGAGCCTGGCTTCTGTAACTTCCAACAAGTCCTCACTAGTAGCACCTATTCACCCATCCCTAAATGCTAGCAGGCTGGGGAATGTGGGCTGGGAAAAGGAAAATAAAATGGGATTTGGTAAATACAACGCATTGTAAATGGCACTATTATCAGTTAGGAAACTTTTCTTTATGGCTCAATCCCAGTAAAAGAGTAACTGTGCTGGTGCATGGTTGAAATGTGTAGGTTTCTTTTCCATTACACCATTTGGATCTTCTGTCCTTATTTCCACGCTTTTAGATATTCAAAGACAAAAAGCATCTTTAATTTTTCAAGTCACAACTGAATGCCTCTATTCTACCATTTTAAGCTACTCCGCTACTTCTACCTAGACAGGTGGCTCTAGCTTGACAAAGAATCTTTATATGAAAACACATATGGATCAAGGTTCTCCCTTCTTTTTCCTTTTCCTTTTTCTTTCTTTTTTTTTTTTAAATTGAGACAGAGTCTCTCTCTGTCACCCAGGCTGGAGTGCAGTGGTGTGATCTTGGCTCACTGCAACCTCTACCTCCTGGGTTCAAGAGGTCCTTTTGCCTCAGCCTCCCAAGTAGCTGGGATTACAGGTGCATGCCAACATGCCAGGCTAATTTTTGTATTTTTAGTGGAGATGGGGTTTCACCATGTTGACCAGGCTGGTCTCAAACTTCTGATCTCAAGTGATGTGCCCATCTCGACCTCCCAAAGTGCTGGGATTACATGCGTAGGCCACCGTGCCCAGCCCCAAATTTCTCTTTCTAGAACACTTTTCCTTTGTGCCCTGGGATGAATGCCTGGGTACCAGGATTGTTTGGGTTAGAGAATATTAGCTAATGAAAATGTAGAATGGTTGCTTTTTATGATTATGCAAATGTAGAAAGCAAACCAGTTACAGGTGGCCAAGGGCATCATCACCCTTCCCATGTCTGCTTGTCTCAAGTCTCCCCAGTCACAACTCATTTTTGGGGAGGCCAGCACAGGCAGGATATTACTGGTGTTTTGATTGATGGTTTAGAATGTGTTTTCCCTTAGACATAGTGTTACAGACAACGATTAGGTGTACCTGAAAGAGAACCATAGATCATATTGTTTTTCAGGCACATGATGGATTAAGCAGGCAAAATTTAACCATTTGTTACATTAACTGTGGCAACTGTATTACAAGTTCCAGGCAAAGAACTTAAACTTTAAGAAAAGGTTCTTTCTTTTCTTTTTTTTTTCCGATTTCCAAGAGGCTCTAATTGTAATTTTCATGCCATAATGTTTCAAAGGTCAAAACGATCATGTAAACTACTTTGAATTATAAGATATTACACAAAAGATAATTCTGTTCTCATTTTTTGTAGAGAACCTCAGATTGAGCGTCGTGATATTGTGACAGCTAATTTTATGTGTCAACTTGGCTAGGCCGTGGTACCCAGATAGTTGGTCAAACAGCAGTCTAGATGTTGTTGTGAAGGTATCTCATAGGTAGATAAACATTTTAATCAGTAGAGTTTGAGTAAAGCAGATGACTGTCCATAACATAGATGGGCTTCATCCTATCAGTTGAAGTCGTTAACAGAAAACACTGAGGTTCCTGGAGGAAGAAGGATTTCTGTCTCCAGGCTGTCTTCAGAATCAAGCCGCACTGTTATTTCCTTTCTGGGTCTCCAGCCTGCTGGCTTTCCCTGCAGACTTCAGTCTTACTAGCCCCTACCACAGCATGAGCCAATTCCTTAAAGTTATCCATCCAATATCTATATCTATATCTATATCTATATCTATATCTATATCTATATCTATCTATCTATCTTCTATCTATCAACCTACCTATCTACCTATCAGTTTCCTACATTCTATTGGTTCTGTTTCTCTGGGGAATCCTGACTAGAGACATATTTTCAGAGAAAAGGAAAATCGACAATATTTACTAATTTGAATCTAAAAATATTAAGAATTGTACATCTGCATACAAAATGTTCTTTGAGAAACACAAATCCAATTGATGAAGGAATCTGTTTGTCTTCAGCCATCTTCCACCTTCTCCTATTTTCTATAAGTCCTGTCTGAGGTCTCCCCACTTCTGTGTTCCCTGCTTAAGGGCACAGCAGGCAAACACTTTTAGGTGGGAGAACCCATAATCCAGTAATGAATTTAGGACTGTTCACTTTCAAATCTATTGAGAGGGTTAGTCTCACTTTCTCCTACTATTTCACTTCTTATAAGGAATTTAATTCATGGTGAGGTCTCGATACCTTTCCAGAGACAAAGGAAATTGGTGCTAACAGATATTAAATAGCATTTAAGACATGAGCCAATGGAAGAAATGAACATTTAAAATATGACTGACACGGTCTCCGACCTACCAGTCCAGGTTTGGCTGGACTCCTGATGCTCTGGTGTTCCATGCTTGGAATAGGGTTGGATATTTGAACAAGGAGGGTTGCACATAGAATAAAATGTCAGCTTTACGAAGGTGATTTGTATTGCTTGAGATCTCACCTCCTAATAAGGTACGTAGGAGAAACAATAAGTAACGCTGCTTATGCAACTGTCCTTGTGGTGTGTCAAAAACCATTCGTGTCTGTTGAAAAGTCCAAATGAAACCAGAGTAAGAAACAGTGAAGAATTAAACATAATAGAGGTTAACTTACAGATGTCCAGTCTAGGATACATTTTAGAAAGCGTTCCAGTCTTTTCCTTATTATGTTGGAAGACAATAATTCTGAGAAGATTAAAAATGAGGGGTTTGGGGGAGGGCCAGATTAGAAGTTAAAATTATTCATGCAGCTCCTTTTTCTTTCCTTGTTTTAGAAAGTGGGAAGATAGTATATATCTTCTAAATTGAAATGACCCATCATAAACCTCATTATGTTAGAAATTCAAGTCCTATTTATCGTCCTCATTAAAGACAAAAACTCTCTAGGGGGCCGGGCGCGGTGGCTCAAGCCTGTAATCCCAGCACTTTGGGAGGCCGAGGCGGGTGGATCACGAGGTCAAGAGATCGAGACCATCCCGGTCAACATGGTGAAACCCTGTCTCTACTAAAAATACAAAAAATTAGCTGG
>CAUYOR010011619.1:0-22441 GCA_963573925.1 Callimico goeldii
TTTTGAGATGGAGTTTCGCTCTTGTTACCCAGGCTGGAGTGCAATGGTGCGATCTCGGCTCACCGCAACCTCCGCCTCCTGGGTTCAGGCAATTCTCCTGCCTCAGTCTCCCAAGTAGCTGGGATTACAGGCACGCGCCACCATGCCCAGCTGATTTTTTGTATTTTGAGTAGAGACAGGGTTTCGCCATGTTGACCAGGATGGTCTCAATCTCTTGACCTCATGATCCACCCGCCTCAGCCTCCCAAAGTGCTGAGCCACCGTGCCCGTCCTCATCTTTTATTTTTAATAACTAAATACTGGTAGAGTGATTTGTAGATTTTGCTAGGAAAAATCTGGATGATAGGATAATAAACTAGAAAGATTCTGTGGCATGTGGGAAGTCAGGAGACACCAGCAGCACCTGATTTCTTCTGGTAGAATGAGCTCATTACCCTCTTCGAAAAACTGATAGCTGTTTGTTTGTTTGTTTAAAATTATTAAGACTGACAACATGACAGATGCTTGAAAACTATCCCGCATTTCAGCCTCATGATAGCTGTGAGATGTAGGTATTTTTATGCATTTTATAATAGGGCTTTAGTTCTTTTTTTTGCTCATTGATATATCCCAAGTGATCATAACAATGCCTGGAACATAGCAAGTGCTAAAAAAGTTTTGTTGGAAGAGGACACAGCTCCAAGAGGTAAACTTACATTTATTTGCAGCAAACTCCTAGATGGTAGAGAAGAAACCCAGCACCGGGTCATGTTAATTTCAAAGGCTGTGTGTGTTGCACTATTACACATGACCTCCAACTTCTTTATCTCTCTAATGAGGGGAATATACCAGATCAGCGTTTCTGATATTCAACCTGCACAACTTGATTTTTTTTTTTTGAGATGGAGTTTCACTCTTGTTACCCAGGCTGGAGTGCAATGGCGCAATCTCGGCTCACTGCAACCTCCGCCTTCTGGGTTCAGGCAATTCTCCTGCCTCAGCCTCCTGAGTAGCTGGGACTACAGGCACGCACCACCATGCCCAGCTAATTTTTGTATTTCTAGTAGAGATGGGGTTTCACCTTGTTGACCAGGATGGTCTCGATCTGTTGATCTCATGGTCCACCCGCCTCGGCCTCCCAAAGTGCTGGGATTATAGGCGTGAGCCACCGCGCCCGGCCACATTTATAATCTCATTATGGGAGCAGTGTTAACTGTGAAGCTTGTATTCAATTTTCATTCCTGCCATAACAAATTACCACAAATATCATGACTTAAAACAGCCATTTTTGTCTCACAGTATAGAAGTCTGGGTCCTGTATTTAGAGTGTCACAAGGCTGAAAGCAAGGTTTTGGCAGGGCTGCATTCCTTTCTGCAAGTTCTGGGGATGAATCTTCCAGGCTCGCCCAGCTTGTTGGCAGAATGCAATTCCTGATGTTTGCAGGACTGAGGCTCCTGTTTTTTTGCCTGGCTGGCAGCCCAGGGTCATTCTTTGCTCCTGGAAGCTGCGCCATCCCTGCAGCAATAGCAGGTTGCGACCCTATCACACTCCAGACCTCTTACTTCTCCTTCTGCTGCATCTGTCTGATTCCAGTTGAAGAAAGATCTCTGCTTCTAAAGATTTGTGTGATTAGGTCAGGTCTGCCTGAATAAGCCAGCATGCAGTCCATATCTTAAGGTCTGTAACTTTAATTACATCTGCAAAGTCTGTTTTGCCATGTAAAGTTACATATTCCCAGGTTTCAGGGATTAGAACATGGATAGCATGGGGACTCATTCTGCCTACTACAAAGTTTCATAAAAGTAACCAAAGTTAAAAATACATATGAATGAAATAAAAAATAATATATAAATAGTATGTATAGTTAAATGAAATAAAGAATAATATATAGATAGTATGTATAGATTTTTAAATCAAGGAAATTATAAACAAAGGCAGCAGGACGGTAGTTACTCTTGGAGGGGAATGTTGCAAACGCAGTCTGAGAACACAAAGCAGAAAGTAAAGGCTCTAGTGATGCTCTATTTCTTAACCTGCATAGCAATATACAAATGTGTTTTCATCGTTATTAGTCTTCTTTAAATTGTATATTATATACATGCATATGTGATAAATATCACAGGAAAATTTAAATGTTTTAAAACATGCAAAATGTTTCAATATGAAACTCTCCTTATTAATAGCCTGAATTATGTCTTTATTCATGAATTCATGAGTAGAGCCAGAGATGAGAAAAATCAAGAAAGAGAAAACAGAATATAAGAGATGGAAGGATGGATGGAGTAAGGGAGGACAAAACATATCCATCTCACAGTTTTAGGACATGTTAAAATCGGTGATCTCCTCTCTTGCTAGAAATCAGACAGAAAATGGTTTTCTTCAAAGTTCACAGGGGAGAGAAATCCTAATGACCTATATCTGCTTCTTTCCCGAATGTTTGGGTGTCACAGAAATGATGTGGTCTCTTGATTCCAGACAATCAAATCTTACCTAAGATTTCAATATATCAGTGGTATCCTGAGTAACTGCTAGAAAAACAAAAAAAGATAGAGTGAAAGTTCAATTACTTTGCCACCTGCCAGTGATTCTGGCAAATGCAGATGGCAAATGCTCTGTTTGGGTACTTACAGGATGCTTTCAGTGATACCTCTGGAAAGTTGCCATGATCTCCCCAATCTGCTCTACCATCTACATCCTAACAAGCCCACTATGGAAACGTTAACATTCTCCACACCGTAGACAGCATCCACAGTGAATCCTGGTAATCCAGGCTTTTCCCAAGGGATGCGTGTCCTGATTAACTCTCAAACTCCTTAGTTATTTGACATGTGAACTTATTTCCTGTGCAAGTTTACATGAGTTTTTCATACACATATACTTTTTTCTAAAAAGAAGTGTCTGTGTACTATGTTAACCTATGTCTTCATCAAAAAGATTGAATTAGAAACCACTCCAATGCAAATAAATCATTCCACTGCTAGCATTAAAGAAGTAATTTCCCTTTAAACCAATTACAGAAGACATTTCTTTCATCTGTGCTCAAGAATAGCCTGACAGAACTTGGAAGAACTCAGCTGTTTCCAAGGAAAACTTACCTGGATTCAATTTTCTGCCTAATTTTCTTTGTAGCACATGTAAAACAGTGAGGAACTCTACTTTAAGTTCATTGTTCAGCATGTTGGGATTGCTTAGTAATTCTGATAATCTAATGTTATCTTTAATAGACTTTGAAAGTGTAGACCTGGAAACCAGGGGTAAACGCATCTGGTAACTATAGTCTGTGAAATTCACAAAGTCATCCTGGATACTTTTAATTCTGGAAATAAAAAATAAAATACTGTTGACAAGCAACATTTTAGTAATGAGATTTTCATTATCAAAAGTTTCATGTTAAATTGCATTACTAGGAAATTTCAAAGAACTTACTCTCGATGTGTTAATAAAGTGTAAACCTCTTGTATCAGTATTTCAGGTACTCCCACTTTACAATGAATTGTTCCATAGATTAGCTCTTTTGGTAATTTAAATTTTTTTCTTGCCAGGAACTTTAATAGTAGAAAGAAAATATTTTTATCATAAGCAATTCTATAAAAATTTCCAAGTACTATAAATCCACTTTAATCGCCCTTTTATTTACCTATCAGCGAATTTTTTGTGTTTGACGCTTTGCTTATTAAAAGATGCTATTCAGCAGGAAAACCAATCAGCATATATCATGCTAACGAAGAGAGTATGCTCAGTTTCATAGTTGGAGTTTAATAAACTTTGTGATACACGGGCGCAAGCTGCCAACTCAGTATCACAGTCACATACATACAAGTAGAGACCCAGGAAATTGGGATGGCACACTTTAAAACAAACATCTTAACAATTAAAAGTGTAAATGATTGCTAACATACCTTCTCCAACTGTGCCCAGTTATCCAACTTGACTTTTAAAGAGGTCCCATTTTCAAAGGATGGTAATTTAAGTTCCCAGGGGTAATAGATACAGAATATTTCTGCAATTAGGAAGCCATTTGAAAAATCTCTGATCCACAGCAGTTAGGAAATGAAATAAAGTATAATTAATTATGCAGTTTGTATTATTTTACAATTAACACTAGTCTAATATTCCATCCTAAAGTATCCTGAAAAAGCAGTGTTGTTGGATTGTTGCTCTGAGGAGGACCTACTACGCAATTTTGCTAAGATTATGTACATATCAAAGGCTTTGGTGTTCTTTTGATGAACCCAAAGTGTTAATTTGTATTGAATCTGCATTTCAACAAGATCCCCAGGTGATTCATATGCACATTAAAATTTCAGAGGCATCTTTGTAAGGAATACTGAAGACAAATTAGTACACTAGTTCCCTGCTTATCTGCAGTTTCGCTTTCTGCAGTTTCAGTTACCTTGGGTCAACCACAGTAAGAAAATATTAAATGGAAAATTCAAGAAATAGTTTGTAACTTTTAAACTGTACTCTGTTCACTGCAGTGTGATGTAATCTCCCTGCCTGCTCTGTGTTGCCTAGGATGTGAATCCTCCCTTTGTCCAGAGTCTCCACGCTGTGGACATCAGTCACCTTTTGATTATCATGTCAACTGTACAGTATGGCACGTTGTGTGGAAGTCACCATACTTTTGCTTCATAATGGCCCCGAAGTGCAAGAGGAGTGATGCTGGTGATTCAGATATGCCAAAGAGAAACCATAAAGTTCTTCCTTGAGGTGAAAAGATGGAAGTTCTTGACTTAATAGAAAATGGTAAGCATGGTTAGAATTATAAGAATGAATCTTGTATCCCTGAAATGTGAAGAAAAAGAAATTCTTGATAGTTTTGCCATCACACCTCAGACTATAAAACTTTCAGTCACCGTGTGTGGTAAGTACTTAGTTAAGATTTTTTAAACGGCATGAAATTTGTGGATGGAAGACATAAACAGAAATGTGTTCTGACAGAGGGTTCTGTAGTAACCCCGGTTTCAGGCATCCATTGGGGATCTTGGAACCTAAGCCTCTCTGATAAGGAGCATCTACTTGAGAGCTCTGCAAAACATTCATTGCCTTAATTTTTATAGAATTTAGTTTACATTCCCAGAGCAAATATTAACTGCCCGTTAGGTACAAAGTGCCAACTTTAAAAACGTGTTGATAACTCTCAAACTAGATGCCATCTCTGACAGAGGGTAAAATGATCCTTACTATTTTTTTTTTTTTTTTTTTTTTTTTTGAGACAGAGTCTTGTTCTGCCACCCAGGCTGGAGTGCAGCAGCACAATCTCTGCTCACTGCAACCTCCACCTCCTGGTTCAAGCGATTCTCCTGCATCAGCCTCCTGTGTAGCTGGGATTATAGGTACCTGCCACCACCGCCTGCTAATTTTTGTAATTTTAGTAGAGACAGGGTTTCACCCCGTTCACCAGGCTGGTATTGAACTCCTGACTTCAGGTGATCCATCTGCTTCGGCCTCCCAAAGTGCTGGGATTGCAGGCGTGAGTAACCACGCCTGGTCATCAGCACCAGTATTAATGCCCAATGTCACTAAAGAAAAGCTTTGCAGCGAGTGAGTTCTCATGAGATCTGGTTGTTTAAAAAAAAAAAAAAAGAAAGAAAAAGCTTTGACTATCTTAGTATTTTAGTAGTCACCAAAGCATTCTATAATACAGTTTAATGATTACTTGATTAATTGAATAAACAAAGCGCTTCATGATATTTTGTTAAAGTCTTACTCCCCAGTAGTGTTTTCGTGTGTATGCGTGGGTGGGGGATCTGGATTTGAAACATAAGCCTGGCCAGGGTAGGCAACCTGAAGCCTGGCAGGCAGCAGAAAGAAGGCCGGGTGCCCACTGAGGGGGCCTAGGCCTAGTTCAGCACCTGTTGATGTTCCTGGGGAAGAAGCTGAGATCCAGACCCTGGAGCCAACGCAGAACGGCAGGAGACAGGTGGGAGCTCTTCGGGGTATGCGGATAGACTAGACACTTCTTAGGCCTCCCTGGGGTGGGAGCTGCTAGCTGAGGCGAAAGTGACGTTGACTTGGCTAGAGCTGCCGCCTGCGGTGTCAAATACCTTTTTCCCTGGCCGCAGGCAGCCATGCCGCTTTCTGGGTTGCTAGGCAACAGCAGGCGGTGGGGCGGAGTCTTCCAGCGCGCGGGGCGGAGTCTTCCAGCGCGCGGGGCGGCCTCGAGGCGCAGGGCGGAGTCTTATGGGACGAGACCTCAGCGCCTGCGCAAGCGCTGCCGCCGCTGGGGCTTCCACTTGACCCCGATAGCGCGGAGTTCCGTATTGAGGAATGCGAAGCTGTGGTCCTAGCGGCATGGCCGCGGTCTGGGGAATCTAAACCTTGAGCGGAGCTTTCAATCTCGGATTTACTTGGCCTCACTATTAACCGATTTAGAGCTTCTTTTTCTTTGACGTCATTGTTCATAAGTTTTGTATTTTAAATATTGTTGGTTTCTGCCAGCCAAAGGCCTGTTTTCAATCCTCCAGTTTGAGCAATGGTTTGAGAAAACTCCAGAGGCCAAAGATAGTTTTTGGGAATTGGAAGAGATAGGGGGAAAATAATATTTAAAATGGAAATGAATGTCCACAAAATTTAACATATTTCCTTAATTACTGCATTATTTGTAAACATTAATATTTGAAAACGGTTTATAGGTTAGATTTTCACCCTGAACCAAAATGCTCTACTAGGCGTAATTCATTAATGCAACAGATACGTATTGAGTCTGTATTCCGTACCAGGCACCCATCTAGTCACTTGGGATCTATCAGTGAATACAATGAAAACGACTGCAAAGTTGGCATAGGCAATTATAAATATTTATGTAAACACAATTCTTAAAATCCTTTAAACATTTTACAGCCTTTTTTTTCTGGCTTGCCCTGGCTTCAGATTTACATGCCTGTAATCCCAGCACTTTGGGTGGTGGAGGCTGGAGGATTGCTTGAGCTCAGGAGTTCAAGACCAGACTGGGCAACACAAGGTGGAGACTCTTTTGCTACAAAAAATTTAAAAATATAAATAGCTGGGTGTGGTGGTGCACTCCTGTAGTCCCAAGCACTCCAGATGCTGAAATGGGAGGATCACTTGAGCTCAGGAGCTTGAGTCTGCAGAGAGCCAGGTGACAAAGTGAGGCCCTGTGGATGCATACACATGGTAGAATATGGGCTGGATCTTGATAATGACTATATAATATTTGTAATGTTTATTCATGTATATGTTTATTAATAAAGTAAACCATTGTGTTCTGTGTATGGTTAAGAATGAAAACCAAAACTGAAAGTATATTCATGTTTTCTGTTAGCCAAAAAAGTTTACAGAATGAATAAATCATTCATTAAAATTCTGTAAACTTTTTTTGAGGAACTATCCTGGGGTATTTGCTAGATCTTCATTATCCAATATGGTAACCACTAGCCACACGTGGCCATTTAAACTTAAATAAATTCAGTTCCACTAGTTACATTTCACCTGCTCAATAGCCATATGTGGTTATTGGCTGCCATGTTGGATAGCACAGACACTGCACTTTTCCATCACAACAGGAATTTCTACTGAACAGTTCTGTACACCAGATCATTTATAAGAGATACAGAGATATAAATATCAGTGAAAAGATTACATATGCTGAAAAGCTCTGTCATGGTAAAAGTACATTAGCACCAGAAGAGAAGCAAACATTTTGGCCTGTCGGAGTGTAAGAAGTCCTCTCAAAAGAGATGATCATCAATTTGGATCTTATAAGGTGGTATTTTAAGCTGGTTAACATGAAAGCTTTGAATAGCTGGTTCTACTGTGAAAGGAAATTAAATTTGGGGACTCCCCCCGCCACCCCCAAATCACTAAGCTACAGGGAAAAG
Source organism: Callimico goeldii (assembly GCA_963573925.1). NCBI lineage: Eukaryota > Metazoa > Chordata > Mammalia > Primates > Cebidae > Callimico > Callimico goeldii. The sequence goes on from CAUYOR010011619.1 coordinate 7,822, forward strand.
TCAAGCTGGGAACTGCTTAGGGCAAACCTGTCTTCTATTCTATTCAAAGTCATCCCTCTGCTCAGTGAGACTAATGCATACCTAACTAAGCTACTTAGGTTTTGGTTTGCTTAGAATAAAAACAGATTAAAAAAAATTTTAGGCCCGGTGTGGTGGCTCACGTCTGTAATCCCAACACTTTGGGAGACCAAGCAAAGACAAATTACTAATAATTTGTCTTTAGTAAAAATGGGAAAATGGAGAGAGAAAAAAATTGTTTCTAAAAACAGTAGTACACCTGTTGTTAGATTCTAGTCTTGCCTAATGTTGTTCCATTTTCTATGGTTTGGATTGAATTATAATTTTTCTTGGCTACGAATCTTCGACGTAATTTTTTCAATATTTTCCCTTTCTTTTCCCCCCATTTTTCCTAATTTGAAGTCACTGAAAAGCAAGCTATGCTTTTGTAAAGCCCCGTGAATTGAAGCTAGACAATTTCAACTTCAGGAGAAAAATAACAGCAACCTATTTACATACATCAGCCACTTTCATACCTGCCTAGTGATTTATGGACTTCAGAGTAATGTGGCTATATCAATTTTCCAGGATTGCTCTTTTGTTTGCTCTTGTTTTTCTCCCCCTATTTTGACTTCATAGGATGTGACGCTTTACAACCTGCTAAAATGGGCTTTCCTAATAGCTTGGGACCTACCAGTCTAGGAGTAAACCATCCTAGCCATGAGAGACCAGATGAAACCTGAGACCTGAGACCCATTTTCTTCTAAAATACTTTCTCCAAAGATTGTTTAAAGAAAGAGGGGGGAATATGAAAGGGAAATAAATCTTGGGCCTCCCCAAATAACTAAGCTAAAAGGAAAAGTCAAGCTGGGAACTGCTTAGGGCAAACCTGCCTCTTATTCTATTCAGAGTCGCCCCTCTGCTCACTGAGATAAATGCAGATCTGATTGCTTCCTGTGGAAAGGCTAATCAAAAACTCAAAAGAATGGAACAATTTGTATCTCATCTACCTATGAGCTGGAAGCCCCTCCCTGCTTTGAGTTATCCTTTTTTTCCTCTGGACCAAACCAATGTTCATCTTACACGTGTTGATTGATGTCTCACGTATCCCTAAAATGTATAAAACCAAACTGCTCTGACTACCTTGGGCACCTGTCAGGACCTCCTGAGGCTGTCATGGGTGCTCATCGTCAACCTTGTCAAAATAAACTTTCTAAATCAACTGAGACCTGTCTCAGAGTTTCTGGGTTCACACTACCTTTTATTAGCTATGTGACTTTGGGTAAGTTGTTTAACATTTTTATTTATCAAATATGGAAATAAATAGGATACACCACAGAGTTGTGGAGATTAAATAAGTGAAACATGTAAATAGCCTAAAACAATGTGCAGCACAAAGTGCTCAGTAAGCATAGATGATTGCTTGAAAGGTGATCTTGGAAATGTATTTGGATGATAAAGGGGCAATCTCACACAGAATAACTAATGGAAGCAACTGCACAGAAATGTGAGAGTTTTTTTTTTTTTTTTTTTTTTTTAATGAGTTTTACGAAACAACATAACCCAGTAGGGTTAGAGAAAGTGTTCAGGCATTATCAACGGAAGAGACATTCTCAACCAAAGATTTGGATGATAATGGCTGGAGAAGTAGGTTAGAGCTGTAGATTGGGGTTTATTTGTTTTCATTATAGAGACAGTTATGCTGTTGCCCATTCCCAGGCAGAAGTACAGTGGCGTGCTCAGAGCTCACTGCAGCCTCGACCTCCTCGACTCAAGTGAACCTCCCACCTCAGCCTCCCAAGTAGCTGGGACTACAGGTCCAAGCCACATGATTAGCTAATTTTAAATTTTTTTGTAGAGACAGGTCTCAAATTCGTGGGCTCAAGCAATCTTGCAGCCTCAGCCTTCCAAAGTGCAGCAATTACAGCCATGAGCCACCATGCCCGGCTAGATTGGGACTTAATTGTAAACAGTTTTGCTAAGGAGTTAGAAGTCTTCCTGCAATCAATGTGCCAATTGTTAAGCAAATACATCCCTTTTAGAAACACTCCCTTCTGTGTTCCCTGTTCTGTGACAGCGGAGTTGGAACACTGCTGCAATTTCTCCTTTGCTGGGTGTATGGTAAATTCTGCCAATAGAGGGCGCAAGAGAGCGGCCGGGATTCGCTGTTTCTCTGCTCGCTGTTCAAGTCCCTGTGTTACCATGGCAACAAAGCTTCACCTGGCAGGGGCAGTTGGTGCCAGGCGCCAGTTGTTTAACACTCCTGAAGCGAGTTTCGTCATACTCTCTCCGAGTTTTTAGCAACCACCAAGAAGTGCCCCTCCCGTGAGATCCAGCTTTACTCTTGGACCGCTCGTCTGAGCTCCTGAAGTATTGGCACCAGCTGTGTACGTCCCCTCCCCGGAAGTCTAAGTCTTGAGGCCTTAAGCCTCCAACTCTTAAATTCTTCTAACCTCAGCTTCTTTCCTGGGGGTGGTAATTGCTTCTTGAAGGGTCTATCTCTTAATTTGATGAGACTATTTTAGTTTTTCGGCTCTTCAATACAACCAGTTCCTTACACAGTTGGTGCGGGTTTGGAAGTGCACGGGTCCACTAGTATGTGGATTTTCTCCGGCCTCTGCCAACCCCGAGACAGCAGGACCAATCCCTCCTTTTCCTCCTGCCTACTCAGTGTGAAGATGAGGATGTAGACGTTTCTGACGATCCACTTCCACTTAAAGAACAGTTAATATATTTTCTTTATGATGTTCTTAATAACATTTTCTTTTCTCTAGCTTACTTTATTGTAAGAATACAGTAGATAATACATATCACACAAAATATATGTTGATATTTATGTTATTGGTAAGACTTCCGGTCAACCGTAGGCTATTAATAATTATGTTTTCAGGGAGTCAACAGTTGTACTTGGGTTTTCTACCATGCAGGACGTTGGTGCCCCTAATATTCATGTTGCTCAAGGATCAGCTGTTAAAGTTCTTGCTGTTGAATCTGTGAAATGCATGGAATTACTTCTGTTTTCCTGATTGGATGCTGAATGTCATATTGCTTGGTACCTGGAGTGGGGTTTTCCTCTGCCACTAGCTCACCACTAGCATCTTTCTAGGGTATCTAAGGAACTTCCTTCGTCCTGTTCATGAGTGAGTGTGGATTACTATAAACTTAATCAGGAGGTAACTCCAATTACAGCTGCTTTTCCATTTGAAATGTCTTTTTTTTTAGACGGAGTCTCACTCTGTCACCCAGGCTGCTGGAGTGCAGTGGCATGAACTCGGCTCACTGCAACCTCCACCTTCCAGGTTCAAGCAATTCTCCTGCCTCAGCCTCCTGAGCAGCTGGGACCACAGGTGTGTGTGACCACACCTGGATAATTTTTGTATTTTTCCATCAATCTTAAACATGTGAGAAAGTTCACTTAGGTCTTTAAGAGAAAGGGCTAACCTTAAAATAACATAAATTATAAATGATAATAATAAGAGAGAAACTGAAGTTAAAAAGCGGGAATAATCCAAGGGAAAGGATGATTTTTAAGTTGTTTTATAGTTGGATCACCAGTCAGTTGAGCTCAGTTCTGTGATAGAACAATGAAAGCTTTCTGCTCTGGAGGCCTTTCTTTTCTACTACGTATCTAATGACTTTCTCAGAAACACCAAATATATGCTGCGATTATAAAAATAACAGACGTTACCTTTTTAATCCAAAAAATTGTTTCAGGGCCGGGCGCGGTGGCTCACGCCTGTAATCCCAGCACTTTGGAAGGTCGAGGCGGGTGGATCACGAGGTCAAGAGATAGAGACCATCCTGGTCAACATGGTGAAACCCTGTCTCCACTAAAAATACAAAAAAAATTAGCTGGGCATGGTGGTGCGTGCCTGTAATCCCAGCTACGCAGGAGGCTGAAGCAGGAGAATTGCCTGAACTCAGGAGGCGGAGGTTGCAGTGAGCCGAGATCGCACCATTGCATTCCAGCCTGGGTAACAAGAGCGAAACTCCGTCTCAAAAAAAAGAAAGAAAGAAAGTGTTTCAACAGCGTCTATCTACGGTAACTGTTTTACTATACTTCTTAAATCTTACATCACATAGTAACTATTTTTTTGTTTTTTTACTTTGTGAAATTTTGTCCTTGAACTTTAGTGTGTGTATATGTATTTGTATTTATATATACGTATGTATAAAATATGTATATATGTATAATATCATGTGTATTACATATCACATATAATATATGTATTAAGTATCACATATATGTATTATATGTCACATATGTATAAAATATGTTTTGGATTAGAGGCCTTTGAGGTATCTATTTTCTAATCTGTGCTACTCTATCTTAATGCTCGTAATTCAGCGATGTGGTCAGCGATGTGGAAACGAGTGGTGAAAAAAAATAGTGCAATTGAGTCATATTCTCCATGACCTTTCATTATAAAATATAATGAGACAAGCACAAAGCATTTTACTCCAATGAACAATAATCACACTTTAATATAATAACAAACATATGATATATTTAAGTTAGAACACTACTTCGATATGACAATCATACTCAAGCTAAGATACAAGGTACAGATATACTGAAATTGTAAAGTGTCCATTTTCATGTTCGCTGTTTACTTCTCTTACTGGACCAAGAGCAATAAGATAGAAGTGTTGCATTACTCTTACAATCTAAGACTTCACCTCTAGCTCAGGGAAAATACTGGTGGAAACCTGTTTTACCAAAAAGCAGCTTTAGTATCTGTTTAACCAGGTTATTCTATAAGAACTCCATTTTAATGTACATTATCCATTACGAATGTGTTAGACTGAGATAGTCTATACAACAGACATTTAAAGGGCCATACCCACATAGAAAACATTGTTCAATGCATATGCTACAGCTTTATTTCTATGTTTGAAAATCTCAACAAACGTTTTAAATACTCACCTGATCTTTTATTTGTCTGCCAAAATGCAAGCTTAGCGATTTGGGCTCATATACAATCTCTGGAAGTTAGCCAAGAAGTCACAAGGAAATAAGCCCAGGGATGTTGTAAATAGTGGTCCAAATATTTACTTTATCGGAATTTAATAAATCTATATAACTCACCAAAAGCTGTTTTTGTTTTATGCAGAGTTGTATGTTAATTATCTTACTTGTAAAATCATAATAGACCCTGAATTACAAAAAAGGCATAATATGTTATTATGTTTTCTATTGCACTCAAGTATAGTTAGAGCTGAAGAGAATGAACGTAGCATGTGCCCTTGCAGAGGACTAGCTCCGCAGTGTCTTCTTTTATACAATATTGTCTGTTGCTATTACTTGCAAATACAGTATACTGTAAACCCTTGTTTTGTGTAAAAAGAATTAGAAACAGTGCAATTAAGTTCACTATATACATTTTTTAAGATCTCCAAATGTATTAAATGGCACCCATTCTTTAAAAGCTCCACAATTTATCATCTATCACTGATAGACATTTGGGTTGGTTCCAAGTTTTTGCTATTGTGGGGGCTAGGGGAGGAATAGCAGAGGATAGGGGACTAGGGGAGGGACAGCATTATAAGAAATACCTAATGTACATGATGGGGTGATGGATGCAGCAAACCACCATGGCACGTGTATACCTAGGTAACAAACCTGCGCATGTACCCCAGAACTTAAAGTATGATTTAAAAAAAGAAAATTATTTACCCCCCATGAAAAAAGCTCCACAATTTGAGTTTTCTTATCTTGCATTATTTTAATATCTGCAGAATGATTTGAAGATCCTCAGAATATGATCCAAGGCCTCTTCGTCAATTAGATATATGGTTCATTTTCTTAAGTCCAAGTATCACTAACTATTGACAATTTCTGAAATGGAAGAAGGCTGGAGTAATATATATGTAAAAGCACTGATAAGAGATGATCAGGAGCTACTCCTGAAAAGGAGGAGGTCTTAAAATAGCCTTACCAGGTGTGTAATGTTCTAAATATCTCAGGGTGAGAGGGCAGTATTGACCTTTCATTTTATCACTTTTCTGTAACAGGTCCACATACTATGGAGAAAAGAAGTGACTTGTGAGTCCTTTGAGGGGGGGTAAGGGCGTAGGCAATTTATCTTTATGAAGTGGTCGTTTTAATGACCAGTGGACATCATTCAACATAGTGGATTTCCTGAATGAGCATCATGTTGGTTTCAGAAAGCATATTAGATGCTCTTTGCTAAGCCATACTCATATTTTATGTCAACATCAGTAACAAGTTAGCCAATTATAATAGCAAAAATTAAAAAGTTAACCCATTAGTTGAAGAATATAGCCTTCTTAAAATATAATATGAATAAGTTTACTAAGAGTTTTCTTTCCAATCTGAAAGAAAACATAAGATACTTTTTTATCTAAGTCAGCAAGAGGATATATTGAAATAACAAAAAATAGATATTATAAATACGCTATAATCCAAAGACAGTATACATTATAAAACAATAGTACTAATACACTTAAAATTAAAATTGATATTTTACTGCTTCCCTGGGTGATCTCATACTCACTTTTACCCTGTCTTTAGCATATTTTAATATGAAATATTCCTTAAGCAAAAGAAATAAAAATTTTGATTTTCAAGGTATTTAGATTATTTCAAGGTATTTAGAATTATTTTACTGTTTTATCGATACTGTAAGAAATTCTTCAGTAATGTTGGCAGCTGGAGCTGTGGGATAAGGTGCAATCTTGGACTTCCTATGTAGTGTCTGATGCAGAGTCGGCAGAGTTGGCAAAGAGAGCTTGGGGTAGCTACAGGAAGACGTGAAAGTACTTGTTAATTAAAATAGAAATTAATTTTTTATGTTGCAAGATACATAAAACAAAATCATAAAAACTACAATGTTTTGTGTTATGACCACTATACTAGGGAAATTTATGTAAGCAGTTATATTGCTTTTATTCATGAGATCTTATTATAATTGAGATATATTCCATATACATTCTTTAAAGCATTATAATCCTCAGGCTTAAGAAATAATTGTTGCATTTAAAGCCTCAGAAACAGTCTGCTTTTTGAAGGAGATATGAATCAAAAGTCCTGAGAAATGTTACTCACTAAAAGAAGAAATTTTAAAATTAGACTTAATATTTATACTAAAAGAAATATTATAGTCCCCGGACCAGGCTTAAGAAATCCTATTTTAGGACAAAAGTCTTAAATGTAAAAATGTGTCCTAATTTCATTTCTATAATATGTTATAGAATGTTCATGCCCTTATAAAATGGGGCATGTTCCAAATACAAATCAGCAGATACTATAGCAGAACTACATATAATGCATTATCAAAACAAATAGAATGTATTTAACCAAAGGAATATCACAGTTTAGGTGAGATAAAAAGAGAAGGTTAAAATCATCATATCTTTTTTTATTAAAAATTATCTACTTTCACAACTAATGTTCGACATTTTATGCCATTGTTACTTTCCATGCCAACAAAAAGTGTCTCACTTTCATCTCAGGCAAATATATTTTTCTTTTTCTAAGTTTCCACATGTACTTTTCTTACCTTCATGTTGAAGCAGTATTCTTTCCACCATACTGCTGGACGTAGCTACATCTACAGGTCGCAGAAGCTCTGTATTTTTGGCATTGATATCTGCTCCAAACTCTAGCAGTAAGTTTACAATTTCTGTACTGGATTGTTGAGCAGCCGCATGTAATGGAGTATCCCAATACTTGCCTTTCTGTACATCAGCACCTACATGTAATAGGGAGTGAAGATAAATATAAATAAAAATTATTAAGTAAGTCAGTTGCCTCAGTGGGGGTAGAAAAGGAAAGGCAATAGAGGAAGGTTACCAAGGGGACTTCAACTCTACTTGTTATGAGTTATTTCTTTATATATATATTATATATATATATATATATATAATATATATGTGTGTGTGTATATACAGTATATATACTGTAAATATATGTATATATGTAAATATGAGGCATATGTATGTGGATACTGTGTATATATACATATACACATATATATGTATGTGTATATGTACATATACCCTGTCTTTATCTTTAGAATTATTCAAGAGCTTATTGCTATTATTCTTTTCATTTATTTAAGGCAACAAAGCTCTTTGATTTTCTTGGAAAACTCATAAATGTGTGAGCTATTTAGGTAAAATAAATAGAGATTTTCCTGCCACCTTTCACTCATGTAGTTTAAGTCAATAAGTGTACAAATATATTGAGCCTCTTCAAACTAAAGGAACATTGATGACATCTGCATGAAATGAAACTTTAAACAAATGCTTATGTTAAAATACAGCCTACATGTTAAATTACCTATTGCATATTACTTGATCTCAGTGCAAAGCCTGGCACATGGTGGTTATTCAATGTGTTTGCAATAAATAAATGCTGTTTAGTACTGTTAAAAATAAGCATCCCATCTTCTGGTACATAAACAGTTACAACACCAGAAATATCTACCAATAAAAATGCATAAATTCCTTTCAACTCTGTTTTCCGATACTATCTGCAAAACTAATGATGTCTTTAAGAGGCAGTACACTTTCAGTGTCCCTTTATGGCCCTTCTGCTCCTTTCAAATTTCAATAAACGTAATTATTTACAATATTTTTTAAACAAATATAAAATGTTTAGGAAAAAATTATATTCTGTAGTAAAATTTCCATAGAGAAAGCATAAACATTGTTGGTTATGTCAATTTTATGGAAGAAAGGGGCCTGTAAATAACAATCAATCAACAATCACTTTTCAGTAACAGTTCTTTTCCGTATTTATTTATTTGTTTATTTTAAGATGGAATCTCACTGTGCCACCCAGGCTGGAGAACAGTGGCACACTCTCGGCTCACTGTCACCTCTGCCTGCTGGGTTTAAGTGATTCTCCTGCCTCAGCCTCCCAAGTAGCTGAGACTACAGGTGTCTGCCACCACGCCTGACTGATTTTTGTATTTTTAGTAGATATGGGGTTTCACTATGTCGGCCAAGCTGGTCTCAAACTCTTGACCTCAGGTGATGTACTTGCATTGGCCTTCCAAAGTGCTGGGATTACAGCCCCATAGTTTTTAAAGCCGAGGACAAAACATTTCGTGGAAATAATAATATTCCCAGCAAACCAGAGAAATACTCTAAAGCAGCGGCGTTCAATCTTTTGGCTTCCCTTGGCCACGATGGAAGAAGAATTGTCTTGGGCCACACATACAATACACTAACACTCATAATAGCTGAAGAGCTAAAAAAATAAAATCCAAAAAAGACCTTATAATATTTTAAGACAGTTTATGAATTTGCATTGGAAGGCATTCAAAGACATTCTGGGCTGCATGTGGTCCATGGGCCGCGGGTTGGACAAGCTTGCTATAGAGCATAAATTCTATTGGTCATATGAAAAATTACAGGAGAACATAGCCAGAAAATAACAATCTGTCAATGACTAGTAGCAGAACTCATGTCTAAGACTGACTAGGTATAATGAGAATGAAATAGTAGATGTAGACCCTGCTTGCAAGAAGTTTCTCTGTTAGCTAAGATAATATGAGTAGTGTATAAAGGGTTTACTAAAAATAAAGATCAGTATATATCAGGGATCAAATGACTCTCATAAACAATAAATAGCATTGAACTTCATTTATTCATGTTATGTATCTTCTAACATATGTCACATGAGAGGATAAGAGAAGAACCATGCCAGAGAAAAGAGGCAATAATCCAAATCCTAAAGGGACTCCCAGTCCCGAGGTGAGTGGGACCACTATGGTCTCAATAGGTTGGAAATATTTTTCAGGGTCTGGGTGCGGTGGCTGACACCTGTAATCCCAGCACTTTGGGAGGCTGGGGTGGGTAGGATCACAAGGTCAGGAGTTTAAGACCAGCCTGACCAATGGTGAAACCCAGTCTCTACTAAAAATACAAAAAAAAAATTAGCCAGGCGAGGTGGTGCATGTCTGTAGTCCTGGTTACTCAGGAGGCTAAGGCAAGAGAATCACTTGATCCTGGGAGGTGCGAAGGTTGCAGTGAGCCAAGATCGCACCACTGAATTCCAGCCTGGGTGACAGAGTGAGACTCCATCTCAAAAAAGAAAAAAAATGTTTTTCAGGGGACTAAAGCTAACTTACTTGAAACAAACCTTGAGGAATTGATTTGTTTCGAGTAAGTGGAAAAGGGCAGTGAGTTTTTTCAAGTAAGCAGGACAGAACGTGCAATGTCTAGAAAAGTGCATGAGTTTTTAAAGTTAGCAGAAGATGAGGCTGTCCAAGCAGTTACTATCCTGAAAATTTCTTTTGATGGATTTGTTCCAAGATATATACATTCTTGGCAACATTATATTCAGTCTTGAGGATCCTAATTTTGTGACCTAAAAGTAGAGCTTTCAGACTCCGTTACATACCCAAATGCCTGCTAATGCAGTGCATGCGGAATATCGAGATTATGCATCTATCTGTGAGCTAGAAAGGCAACTTAATCAAGAATGAGGTTCTTTTTTATTGGTTCTCTAATCATGTGTGAAAATTCTTACGATAAGAACTTTTTTTTAGCAATGAGATTTAATTTGTAAGAAGCTCATTTAGAGAAATAAATAACTGCTTGTGTGTATGGACAGAACAAAAGATGTTTTAAAGGAAAATACCAGCATAGAGAAGCTTCCAGATGCAATGGAATTGCTGTGACATACAAGCTACATAGAGAGGAGTTCCCAAATGCGGAATGTCTTGGTCAACATCTATGCCCCAGGATATCAGGATGTCAAGACATTCATGGTGACCTGCCAACACAAAGGAGAGTTTAACTTAATGCCCATCCACCCCACACACGTCACCCCAGGCTTCCCCTGTGGTGTCACTCATTGAAAGTGCTAAAGAAACTGCAGGTTGCTAAAGAAACTTTCTCCCCTTGTCACTTAATCCCAGGGCTAAGTTACCTTTACTGGCAGCCTCATGCGTGGGGGATGGAAGACACGACTCCAGCTGGGCTTTGGCGCCATACTCCAGAAGCAGCTCTGCACAGCTCGGACTGCCTTGGGAGCATGCGTTGAATAATGGAGTCACGCCATCTATTGTGATTGCATTTACCTAAACCAAACCAAAATATCCAGAAATAAGACTCGTAAGTCATACACGATTAACCGATTTAGTTCTGCATTTTCAAAGGTATGTGATCTGCTAACAGAAATACTTGGGAAAATGTGCACGGTAAATACGACAAAGTATACTTTGCTCTTACGCATTAATAAGAAAAGCTGTAAAACAGAGAGAAATGTGATGTGGCAGATAATTCATTGGAATGGACATACAACTAGTGGAAATCATGAAAAAACGCATGCTCAAATAGCAAATAAGATCTAGTTCAATGATTAGATACTTTCCCGTAAGAATAAAAACGAAGAAAGAAGTGGAATGATGATAAAGTTGTAATGAAGCCACATTGCTAGCTTAAAGTGGTAACATTGGTAATTCTATTTCTGAGACTTTATTTAAGGAAAATCATCCAAAAGATGGGCAAACGTTACAGACCTAAAGATGTTCAACGATTGCTATTTAGAGTCATGAAAGCAGAAAATAACCTAAAGAATAGTGTATATTATTACGCAGCACGCTACCCATTTATGCAATGATTGGAAATCCTTTTCAGAGGGCAATAAGAAGGCGAAGGAATTTAAGGGCTTTATTTTTATTCTGCTGTTTTTGAAAACTACCGAGAAACAAGGAAAGAAAAGTAAAATGAGAACTTTGTCGGGTTCTCTCCATCAGTAGATGGTAAACTGTTAACGTTCTGAAAGGGTACTTACATTAGCCCCTGCTTCCAGCAGAGTTCTGGCACACGCCACATGATCTCCAAGGCAGGCTTCGTGCAATGGGGTGACATGGTCTAAGGTTACTGCATTTACATTATAACCCTAAATATGACATAATTTTGAAAGGTGAGCAGAGAGTTATATATTTAAAACATCATCTCTATTGATGTCTCTAGAGAGCGATATATTTAGAGATCAAAGACTCTCAGGCAAACCAGTTTCCAGCTTAGCAGGATAGGCCGTTCAAATGCCATAGGGTCAATCCGTTGTCCAGACTCCTTAGCCCTATTATTGTGGCACCATCATGTCTAAACCTAATAATGCCTTAAATATTATGTTCAATAGATTCTGGCACGTTTTCTTTAAACGTTGCTTTCTTAATATTTTTTTGTCCTTATTTTGTGCTTTGCTTTGCAGAACTAAACACTCTTTTTTTGTGTGTTTTATAGAACTAAAGACTTGTTTTGACTGAGACCATAAAATTATAGGTCAGCCAAGATTTGGAGAAAAACACTCTATACTAAACAGTTTTGTGAATTTTTTCACTAAATAGGTATGATAAAGTTGTATGCTGGTGGTTAAGAACTCTGACTATAAAATCAATTAGACGGGTTTGAAGCGTGGCTCCATCATGAATAGTTTTAATTTGGACAAATACCTTTGCCTCTAAATTTTAAGACTATCATGAGAATTAAATGAGGGCTGGGCATGGTGGTGCACGCCTGAACTCCCAGCACTTGGGTAGGCCAGGATGGGCAAATCACCTGAGGTCAGGAGTTTGAGACCAGCCTGACCAACATGGAGAAAGCTTGTCTCTACTAAAAATACAAAATTAGCCAGGCAAGGTGGTGCACACCTGTAGTCCCAGCTACACAGGAGTCTGAGGCAGGAGAATCGCTTAAACCCAGGAGGCAGAGGTTGCAGTGAGCTGAGATCGTGCCATTGCACTCCAGCCTGGGTAACAAGAGCTAAACTCTATCTCAAAAACAGAAAAAGGAAAAGAAAATTAAATGAGATGATCCACTAAAGTTATTATTATTACAATGCCCAGCATATGAAAACATTATTTTTTGTAATTATTTAATCAAAACTAAGTAAACACTTATTCACTGTATTCCAATCAAACTCAAAATATCACACTAAAATAACTACATACTATTAGGATATGAGATTGTTTACCTTCTGGATATCTTTTGTATTTCCTTGTCTATTGACAATCATACTAAGCACTGTAATAGGAAGAACTTCAAAGTCAAATCCTCATAACATATTACAGATCACCAAAATCTGTAATACCAATATAGACGTGAAGAATTTTTAAATGAAGGCAAGAAAAACAGATAATCCTTTCAGACACTTTCAAGTTGCCAGCCAGCAGTCAGACGTCTGAACACACTCGAGGGGACGAGATGACGGAAGCACCTGAGAAGGCCGAGATGCCCTTTCACATCAGGCTCTTGGGACAGCCTCTTGTGATTCTCGGCTGAACTGTCAGTGGATTAGGGACACTCACTGAAACATATCCTAAGACTGCTCTTCAAAGAGCTACATGGCCCTGTCTGAGGAATCGTCCTTTAGAAATTGTTGACCCCTTTTCAGTGTTTATTTTCCTCCCATAGAATGACGAACAAAATAGTCACACGGTTATCACAGAACTGGAAGTCCCTAAAGAAGTGTGCCATCTCCATCCTACACATGAGAATAGGAAGCTCAGGTAGGCTGCGGTTCACCTCAAGTGCCAGCCTAAGATCCAGGTCTTGAGACCCAGGCAGTGTTGTTTAAACAGGGCAATACGACCTTTCCTTTCTTCGTAGCCATCTGAGAATGTTTTTCCTTGAGACTGGGAAACACTAGCACATGACTTCCAGATCTGGGTGTGCATTTTATTTTTATTTTTATTTGAGATAGAGTCTTGCTCTGTCGCCCAGGCTGGAATGCAGTGGTATGAACTTGGCTCACTGCCACTCTTGGGTTCAATTGATTCTCCTGCCTCAGACTACTGAGTAGCTGGAACTATAGGCATGAGCCACCATGCCTGGCTACTTTTTGCATTTTTAGTAGAGACGAGGTTTCACCATGTTGGCCAGGCTGCTCTCGAACTCCTGACCTCAGGTGATCTGCCTGCCTTGGCCTCCCGAAGTGCTGGGATTACAGGCATGAGCCACCATGCCCAGCTACTTTTTGTATTTTCAGTAGAAATGGGGTTTGATCATGTTGGCCAGGCTGGTCTTGAACTCCTGACCTCAGGTGATCTGCCTGCCTTGGCCTCCCGAAGTGCTGGGATTACAGGCATGAGCCACCATGCCCAGCCTGGATGTGCATTTGAATTACATCAGAAGCTTAAAAAAAAAGTCCAAGCTTTCTGTTTAAATAAGGATTTGTGTTTTTCATTTTTCCTCTGGTGAATCTGATGAGCAGGCAAGTATAGAAATGATTGTCCTGTAGCCTCGTTAGGCAATTTCCTAGAGCATATTACAGATCACCATAATGTAAAAAAAGATTGCTTTGGCATCTGCTCTGATGACTCCTTTTTGGATATTTTATTACTGAACTAAGTCTGTAATTAGCTGCACATATTATATAGAGTTAAGCATATTTAGAAAGCTTAGTCAATAATATATATGCCCAATCATTGCTTCCTTAAATGTCTGTCTATGAACAAATATGCTCTCTGAGAAATTTGAAATACTAAGACATGGGCCCGGCGCGGTGGCTCAAGCCTGTAATCCCAGCACTTTGGGAGGCCGAGGTGGGTGGATCACGAGGTCAAGAGATCGAGACCATCCTGGTCAACATGGTGAAACCCCGTCTCTACTAAAAATACAGAAAATTAGCTGGGCATGG
>CAUYOR010011621.1:0-22457 GCA_963573925.1 Callimico goeldii
AGAATGGCGATCATTAAAAAATCTGGAGACAACAGATGCTGGAGAGGAAGTGGAGAAATAGGAACACTTTTACACTGTTCGTGGGAGTGTAAATTAGTTCAACCATTGTGAAAGACAGTGTGGCAATTCCTCAAGGCCTTAGAAATAGAAATTCCATTTGATCCAGCAATCCCATTACTGGGTATATATCCAAAGGACCATAAATCATTCTACTTACTATAAGGACACATGCACACAAATGTTCATTGCAGCACTGTTTACAATAGCAAAGACCTGGAACCAATCCAAATGCCCATCGATGATAGACTGGACTGGGAAAATGTGGCACATATACACCATTGAATATTATGCAGCAATCAGAAATGATGAGTTTGTGTCCTTTGTAGACACATGGATGAATCTGGAGAACATCATTCTCAGCAAACTGACACAAGAACAGAAAATGAAATACCGCATGTTCTCACTCATAGGCGGGTGATGAAAAATGAGAAAACATGGACACAGGGAAGAGAGTACTGCACACTGGGGTCGATGAGGGGGGAATAGGGGAGGGACAGTGGTGGGGGGAGCTGGGGAGGGATAGCCTGGGGAGAAATGCCAAATGTGGGTGAAGGGGAGGAAGGCAGCAAAACACACTGCCATGTGTGTACCTATGCAACCATCTTGCATGTTCTGCACATGTACCCCAAAACCTAAAATGCAATTTAAAAAAAATTAAAAAGCAAAATAAAATAAAAATAATAAAAAAAAAAGACTGGAGTAACCATGCCACATGGAAGAATCTAGCCAGCATTGTCATCAGACATAAAAACTATTATCTAATGAATGGATCTAAAATAAAATATTGTTTTATATTTTCATGAGAATTTTTCATGCAAAATAAATAAATTCTTAATAAACTTTTTTATTCTTGTAAATAGCATAAATAAGGAAGCAAATATCCTATAAACTACTCACTACAATATTTCACCTCTGTTTACATGATAAACATAGTATAGTGTGTTACAGTATGCCAAGTAGTGTAGAAATGAAAATATTATACAATAAAATGTCATAGTCACTTTTGTATTTGTCGAAAGATGATCAGGTCTTTTATATTCTTCCATAGTTGCCATTATTATTACTATCAGGCAATACAAAGCATACAGTAGGTTTAGTCTAATGAGTGAAAATCTTTGCTTATTTTATAGTTTATTATCAATAGGACAATAAAAGTTATATCGTTTTAGCAAGAGTAAATATAAATATTCAGTTGTTTGTTGACAGTATTCTTCAGCAATTCCTAACATTCAATGGAGGATGGATTTTTAGTTAATATACTGTTTTTACTTATTACTTTTATTATTTAGAATGTAGTTATGTGTGATACAGTTTGGCTGTGTGCCCACCCAGATCTCATCCTGAATTCCCACATGTTGTGGGAGGTAATTGAATCATAGGGACAAATCTTTCCTTCGCTGTTCTCATAAGAGTGAATAAGTCTCACAAGATCTGATGGTTTTGAAAAAGGGGAGCTTCCCTGCACAAGCTCTCTTCTCTTGTCTGCCACCATGTGAAATATGACTTTCACCTTCCGCCATGATTGTAAGGCCTCCCCAGCCATGTGGAACTGTAAGGACGTTAAAACTCTTTCTTTTGTAAATTGCCCAGTCTTGGTATGTCTTTATCAGCAGCAGCATGAGAACGAACTAATACAAAGTTCTTTACAGTAATGATAGTGTTTGTTACAGTTCAGGGAACTATTAACACAGAAAGCATGAGTCTGCTATACTCAGAATGATCTGGTTGTAAGGTTTGCCCTTGGCTGGCAGTCTGGGACCTGGATAAAAGTGGCTTGCTATGCTTACAGTGTGTATACAAGCAACATGGTTTATCTTGAACACTAGCTTTCCCTATGGGGCTCTGAAATTTGGTAGGCAGAAGGTAATTGTGTGACTAGCTCCCAGTTAAATTATTAGTGGTGAGTCACTGATTAACTTCCATGATAAACAACCCTTCTTACAATGTGCCACAACTTGTTGGTGGAAGAATTGATCATGTCTTATGTGGCTGTATTGGGAGGGGATGCTTGGAAGCTTTCATCTGGTTTTCCCCCAGATAAACTTTAGCTATTATAACGATTGAGTTATGCCAGTCCTTACAGTGATTCCCAAATGTGCAGAGTAGTCTTGGATACCCTTAAGAAAAGCACATATTATATACCATTATTATATTTGTGCTCAAAGAAACCTGTAAGATTGTGTTATTATGGTTTGTGTATAATGAAACAACACTGAGAGCATAAGAAATTACATAAGTTTAAAAAGACAGCATTGTGGCAAAAGCTAGAATTTTGACAATTTTTAAAATTCCAAAATAGGTGTGTTGGATTACACTGTTTACTAAAAAGTAACATTAACAACAAATCCCATATAGACCTGTTATTCTGTCATTATTCTTTTATTTGCATCACACGTGTTTGATTTCAGGTATGCAGCTGGTGGTATGTGCTGTCCAGAATAACACATCTAATAACTCACTAACCAAAACTAGCCACAGCTCCCAGGATTCTCTTCTGCCTAAGAATTACATTTGTCCAAATGAGGTAGCACTCATTACCTCTTCTTTTTACTCACCCATATTAATATGGTCCACAAAACTGAGATCTTGCTTTAATATCTCCAGATTCTTCCTAGTATAGAAGTTCTAATACTCAAACTCTTTCCCCACACCCAGATAGTAAGTAATTGGAGGCCTTGACATGCATCTGACATCCAGTAACTCTTTTCTGGGCTATACACTGGATAGGCTGTATATTTCCTAATGCCTATTGTCACCAAATATTGTCTTCTGAAATTCCCTCATTATCAATACTCATTGGATCAAAATTTAATGATCTGAACCCTTTCCCGTATTGTGCCTCAGATGGTAGGGTTTTTTTTTTTTTTTGTCAATACATATGACAATAAGATAATGAAATCAAAATAATCAATGCCAACATTACAAATATATGTACATTACAGTAACTTTTATTTTTTATATCTTCTAAGAGGATATGTTTTCTATTCTACCTGGAGGCAAGAGGCAGAGAAACTTTTGTGGGCCACATGAATACTGTTTCTGATTTTTATTTTTTTCCCAAGATGAGAGTATATGCTTATGAATTCTGTGTAAAAAGAAGGACTAATGTTCACAAACACCTTTTGAGAGAAACACAAAAACTGTTAGAAAAATCAAAGAAAGTAGAATCATCCCTTAGTATACTCAGCAGATTTTTTCTAGGATTCCCAAGGATACCAAAATCCGTGGATGCTCAAGCCTCTTATTTAAAATACTGTATTTGCATATAGGCTATGCATATCTACCATATCCTTTAAATAATCTCTAGATGATATATAATGTCTAATATAATACAAACGTTGTATAAATTATGTTGAAACTGTATTGGTTTTAATTTTCAGATTGTTATTATTTTTCAATAATTTTAATCCATGGCTAGTTAAATCTGCAAATGCAGAACCGTGGATATAAGGGGCTAATTTTATATAAATGTGATTCTTTCATACAACCTGTAAAAGCTGTGACAGTATATTGTCTTCTGAAAGTGTATAAGATAGGATATCCAGGAAAGCACACTAGCTATGGAGGTAAGCGTGTAAGTTTTCAGTCGAGATGGCAAAATACAAGTCGTATGAAAAATTGTAGAGCAGTAAAATCAAAATAGATCGTTAAGAATTATAAAATTGTTTTCAAAAATACAGAGAAAAACAAAATCAGATATCTGAAGAGATAAAAATGATAAATTTATGTTTGAAATATTACTAGAAGATGGAATATTGGAGTTTGGTTTGATTTTCCCAGAAATGTCAGGCCTTAACTAGCTAGAAAGAGTGAAATTAGCATCTGAGGCCACAGAGAAAAAACAAAATCAACAAGAGCATAATAAAAATTACCATGGAGGAGACAATTCTAGTTTTAAAACAGCAATTAGACATCTAAAGAAAAAAGAATGAATAGAAAACAAAAGGTCAGTGTTCCAAAGCTAAGTGGTTACTATTCTAATTTTCTGAAGGTAATTTTTCATTCACTTTTCTTGTGTTAATATTGACAAGAATCCTTGGATGTAAGTAGGTCTATTGTTATCTTTAATTTTCAGGTTGT
Organism: Callimico goeldii; assembly: GCA_963573925.1. Taxonomy (NCBI): domain Eukaryota; kingdom Metazoa; phylum Chordata; class Mammalia; order Primates; family Cebidae; genus Callimico; species Callimico goeldii. The sequence continues at coordinate 4,141 of CAUYOR010011621.1, forward strand.
AAAAGATAATAAAATCAATTTGGAGTGCTTAATATGTCCTAGCAGCTATACAAAATTTTTATCTTCTTTTTTTTAAGCACTCTCATTTGATCCTCGAAAGTACCCAATCAGGTAGATAATAGCTTTATTTCATTATAAAGCATTATACAGGTCATAAAATTTAGACCTGGATATATTAAGTAATTTCCACAGTGTCAGATAGCAAATATTGGAGCCAAACTGCAAACTCAAAAATATCTGATGCTAGAATTCTGGTTTTTAGTTTTAGGTGATACTGCTTCAATGTCTAAAATGCAGAAATTAACATACTATCAAATTTACATTGTCACATTGTGAGTGTGACTTAGGGAGTGACTTTATACTAGAATTCTGAATTACTAATTTCCCTGGATCTTAATGACAGTTTCTGTGCTCATTTTTTCAATTATTATATTGATTATCTATATGTGCAATTAGAGATGCCATCTGACTAAAGCAGTGGGCATTACTGATTCATTGGTTCAGACATCAATGAACACTTTGAGCATCGGAAATTTAAATCTTAAGAAAATAGTCTCTAGAGCAGCACTAACACCATAATTATATTTTTTCTTCAAAGATTGATTTAAGAATATCTCTTGTTTCACTTTTTTTTAATGGCTTAAAATATAGAGAGTGCAGCAGACTCTGTTATTTTAATTTTAATCATTTAAGAACCATCATACATTCATTGAGAGATCAAGGTATATTATTAATAATCTAAATATAAAGAGGTTACATATCTCACCTGGGACTGAAGAATGAAACCATTAAAAAAATTCTTAAAAATTCTATGATAATGTGTTGATTCTATGTCCTTCATACCTAGTCAATATTGTACATTTTTTACTAAAGAGATTCCATAGGGTTATTAATATATTGCAAAATACATGAAAATTAGAAAAGAAATGGATAGGCATTTGTAATATGTACAACCAAAATAAAAACTGACATATTTTAACTTACCTTGGAAAAACACTGTAAAAATTACATCCTTTCTGTTTTTCCTAATAATCCAACATTTCTATTTCAGTAATTTAAGAGAAAATCAGTTTATAAGTATATTAATCATATATAGGAGTTTGGTTGTTTGGGGAACACAGAAAAAAAAAAGTGCAAACATCAATAAACTCACTATTATCACAACACGGGATTTTAATCTTTCAGGCAAAAAGTTAACACACACACACATATATACACACATTCAAACACACATACACATTTTAAAAGCAGTATTATACTATGAATTACATATCATAATTATTTTATTAGGCTATTTTCCAAGTTAATAATTTATACCAAGAGTTGGCAAACTACAGCCTGTAAGCTAGAATGGCTTTTACATTTTTAAGTAACTTAAAAACCAACCAAACCAACAGAACAACAACAACAACAAAAAATCCAGACACCCACAAAATCTAAAATTTTGTTATGTTTTCCATTAAATAAAAAGTTTGCTGTCCATGCTCATGATCTCTGTTATCACGTATCACCAATGATAATTGCACTGTATATATATAATATATATATATATATATTTGTTCTTTCAGAAATGGGTTTATAGACATACACACCTACACAGATATATGCTTTACTTCATAATGGGGATACACTCTGAGTAGTGGGAACTTTATAGAGTGTGTTTACACAAACCTAGATGATATATCCTGATACATGCCTAAGCTATATGATATAGCCAATACTTCTAGGTTACAAACATATATAGGATGTTATTGTACTGAATACTGTAAGCAACTGTAGAGAAATTGTAAATATTTGTGTATCTGAGGACAGAAAATGTGTAATATAGTATATATAAAACACTGTGTTATAACTTTATGGGATCTCTTTTTATATGCAGTCCATCATTGATTGAAGGTTACTATGTGATGCCTTACCACATATGTATATGTGTATGTATATAATGTATGTGCATATATACACATATATGTATGTATATGTATACATACACACTTATGTTTGCATATATACATATATGTATGCATGTATATGTATGTATATATATATATGTATATATATAATTGCACATCTATATTATATATAGAAAGAAAGAAAGGGGGAGGAAGAGACAGAGTATCCACTCTTCTGTTTTGGAACATTTGATTTTAAACTTACGTTAATAAGATTATCAGTATCCTTTATTTAACTCTTAAACTACTAGTTATATCTGTATTCTCAGTTAATCCCAATGTAATAAATATCTAATAAATTATTTTGTCTTGAGAATGTTTCCTTCTTGATGATTCTATTTTTTTTCTTTCATTTTTTTTTTTTTTTTTTTTTTGATATGGTGTCTTGCCATGTCATGCAGGCTGCAGTGCAGTGGCATGATCTCGGCTCACTGCAAATTCCACCTCCTGGTTCCAGCAATTCTCCCACCTCAGCCTCTCCAGTGGCTGATTACAGGCCTGCCACCATGCCTAGATACTTTTTGTATTTTCAATAGAGATGGGGTTTTGCCATCTTGGCCAGACTGGTCTTGAACTACTAGCCTTAAGTGACCCACCTGCCTCGGCCTCCCAAAATGCTGGGATTACAGTGTGAGCCACTGCTTCCAGCCCTTTCTTGAAGATTCTATTGATTGTATTCCTAAAAAAGTCAGCAATGATTTTTTTTCAACAAACCCAATGATCTTAAGACTTACTTTCAGAAATCTGAACATCATTTGACTTTCTTGACATTCCTCTCCTTTTAAATCTTTTTCACTTTCATTAACTGAGATTACACTCTTCTTGTTTTGCACATCTGGCTAATATCTTTATGCTTAATTTCCTCCTTTTATCTTCAGTTACAGTCATTAGCTCTTATTCACTCCTTTTTTTTGTAAAAAAATTTCCTTCTCCACTGACTGACTAAAAAGTCCCAATTAGTATTGTGGCTTTTAAGCTTCTGGCTCACGAATCTCGTGCTCACATAGAAACATTCCTAATATCTGAACTACATTATCAACTACATGAAGAGCAGTTAATTTATATATTTTTAAAGCTTTGTCAAATTCAGCACGTCTAAAGTAAATTCATATTTTTTATCCTCAAATCAATTTTTTCTATAATGCTGTCTCTTTCTATCTATGGAAGCACTATTACTCAGGCTTAAAACCTTTAAGTCAATCTTGAGTTTCCCTTATTGCTTTTTCCTCACACCCAATCAATTATTGAGCTTTCTCTCTTCTACATCTGCAATGCTTTTTATTTCTGCCTCTTCTTTTCTATAGCCACTTTCTTAGTTCAGCTTTTCACTTCTTTGAAAATGTAGACTGGAATTCCAAGTATTTTTTCTACACATTAAAAATTACCTAATGATATTCACATGAGACACACATGTATAATCATCTTAGTATGTGAAAAAAATTAAAGCCAAAAACATATGGACGATATTTAACTGACTACCAAAGATATTAATGATAGGTAAGTGGAAATCTGTCTTATTAACAAAATAAATGATTGTTTAGATGCAATGAAATCTAGTAGCTCTATATTTGTTTGATTTTCAACCAAAAATCTATACCATCATGGCACGTATTGTGATATTATTGCAGAAATTATGACAAATACATTAAGCTTTGAAAAATGAAAACAGATTATTTAAAATTATTATTAATCTGTGCTTAATTATCATTTATGTCACATTCACTTTTTAACTAAAAAACACACACAGAGTTTAGAACTGCCAGCTCAATGTTACTGTTACATTGCATTTGGCTTCTCTCCAGCTTTCCTTTCTTAATTCATTTTGTGCATTTGTGGCTGTTTTCTTATAATTTCATTTTTCTATAGGACAGAATAAGAGTTCCACGTCTTAATATTCTGCATCCTTCACTGTGGTGTCCCCACAAAATTTTTTAATTTTTGTTTCTTTAGTGATACATTCTTTGTAAGAATCAAGTGAAATTACTTGTTCTCCTCACAGTATTCCTTATGGCCCAAATATCCACATTATATGTAGTTCTGTTAGATATTCTTTCTTGTTGTAATGTTATTAATGCACAGTTTAAGGTTATATTTCTCATACTAAGTTGTTAATTCTCTGAAGAGCTGGAGCATTAGTTTAGTGTGTTGAGCAATAATTATTTACCATCTTTCATAGATAAATTAGGTTTGTCTTTCAAATCACCGTATGACATAAGCATACCTCAGTGACCCATTTACAGACTATTTCAGTTCAACTGTCAGTTTTGTGAGTTCCATGTATGCCAAATACTGTGTTGCACAGTAGAGATAAACACAGACAAATCCTAGGCCTGTCCTAAATAAACTTAGGATCTTGAGAAACACACAACAATTGATAATTCTAATTTAACATACTAATTAAAATAATAGGTATGCACAGGAAGGTATGAAAGCTGAGTAGAATGGAGTAGGAAATAATCTTAGTTTATGAGAGTTAAAATTTGATGTTCTGCCTAAGTTGGACACTAAACTGAGTTCTAAAAGAAAACTGAATATTAGATTAAACCATCTTTCTTGAATTCCCTCCTTAGTATTACAGCAAAGCTAGAGCTAAAACCAAGGTATTTTTGCCCGAATTCTCTATTTGTTTTAACACCATTGTAATTGTTCTGGCATGGACTTTCATCTGTTAAATAATGAAAAACAATAATCCAAGATAATCCTCTCACTTCCATATATTATAACTGAATTCTATTTGTAGACTTGAAGAAAGTTAATTTGATCTGAAGAGTGGATTTTAATGGCAAGAATATTGAAAACCTGACAAAAAAAAAAAACTAAATTGGGAACAGTTCTAAAACCACTCTTTTTTTGCTTCTCAATACCAAGAGGCATTTTTCTTAGCTGCGCTGGATATATTGTTTTTCTGCTCATCTTAATAATGTCCTCTTGCTCCTTCTTCCTAATTCTTAAGCCATTACTTAGTTTCTTAAGTGGCCTCTATACCATTATTTTCAAGACACAATTTTAAATATGACTAATGAGAAAATAATTTAAAGCCAGATACCACTAACCTACTGCTGTCAATACAAACAAGAAAAAAATAGATCAACCTTTTTCTGGAACCTGAGAAGGCTATGTGCCATCTTCCAGACTCAGTTTCCCCGTCTGTGAAATATGAACTGTTAATCTCTTTATGACACACTAGGTTATCAACAACAGGGAACTTTTTGTTGTCATAATTCTATCATTTGCCCCTGCATTTAAGTATTTATATTTCAGAATTCTGAAATAACCTTGCTTTCTTCACTTTTAATGCTTTATTACTTCAATCTTATTTATTTTGTGCTTTTATCTATAGCCTTTGTGAGCTCATTACTTGTTTATGTATTTTGCTATTCTGAAATACACCATTGCTTTGAAATTGTCTGACAAACTTTCATTGTAGATTTTCTTTTGATTACTACCCAAATCCTCAAATGCATCATCATCTCTCTTTAAAACTACTTCTTTACTTATGTTTGTATTTATTTAAAGCCTCAGTGACTAACTGTGAACACCAATAATTTGGGGCATCTTTCTCCTTTCTTCCATTTTGTCTAGTTTTATATTCAATTAATTGCCAAATTTAGCTAATTTTGTGTACCATAGTTCTTTTTTAAATTCATTATTATTGCAAACATAGCTATCTGGCCAACAAAGATTACTGTCTTCAAAAGATAAAATTCTTAACTTAAAAATGGCTGTGGACTCAGACACTACAATTTTTTGTCCTACTCTGTGACACTGAAAATTCTGAACTTATATGATACATATATATATATATATATATATATATCACTGTATATATATATATCTCACTATATATATATCTCACTATATATATATATATATATATATATATATATATATACTGATATATAATCTTTTAAATGTATTTCTACTTTATATCACTCCCTTGTTTCATTTGTAATTTTGCAATAGCTTAGCAATTAGTATTCCCATTTCTAGCTTAGCTCTCATCAGTGTAATCTTTCTGTGAACACTACAAATTAGATAGGTACATGGATGTAGATAGATGGTTAGATGGACAAAAGAGAGAAAGAGAGAAAGAAAGAGAGTGAGAGAGAGAAACAGGTAAGTTGATAGATGCCAACAACCAAAGTATAATCAGATCCCTCTCTAAAGACACATATGGTTCCCACTCTTTTCAAAGAATAAATATGTGTTCTTCAGTGTTACCTACAAGGCACTTCATAATGCATTTTTCTCACCTCTTCAGCTCTAGTAACTGCTTCATCATGTGATGTCTCAACTAAGTCTTTAGAGTTCTGTAACAGCATCCTTAAAATGTTGATAAATGAGCTTCCTGAATTTCCATCTCCATGCTGGAATATGGTTATGTACACTGAAGTTACATGTAGTGTTCTAGGCTCTATGCTAGTTCATGACCCTTCTTTTCACTTTCTGTATTTGATTAATCTGATACCTTCTAATAATTCTTAAAATGCACTGTCCAGACATTGTTTTTGGGGAAGAGACTGATTATCCTCACTTCATGGCCCCAAATGTTTCTTCTCTGAACATGTACTGAAATATTTGTCATTCTGAATTACAATGCTCTGCTTGCTTGTTTCTCTTTTATGTTATATAATAAGCTATTGAGATTGAAAATTGCATTTTACTAATTTTGAATTATCTAATATTGAAATTTCTACAAGTTCTATTTATAAATTGAGAGCCTATAGTGTGTAAGAAATAGTTCTTTTATAGCTGCAGGAGGCAAATATAATAATATACATAAAATAAGTAAATTATGTATTATAGAAGAAGGCATAAAGTACATAAAATAAAAGAAAAAGCAGAGTATGTTCAGCAGAATATGAGTGTAGGTATTAATTTTGAATAGGGTAGTTAGAGCAAGCCTCATTTCAAAAGTGACATTTGAACAATGACATTATGTACCTAAGGGAGGTAGCCACAATATTATGGGAGAAGAGCATTCTAGAAAAATGAAACAGTGCAAAGGCCAGAAGGACTCAGCATCCCTAGGTGTTTGAAAAGCAGCAAAGAGACTAATGTAGCAAAGCAGACTTATGAGAAGAGTGTTAAGAAAGATCAGACAAGCAGGTGATTGTCAGAATATATTGAGTTTTGCAGGACTTTGTAATAACTTTGGCTTTAAATTAAGTTAACTGGGAACCAATGAGAAATTTTGAGGATAAAAGAATATTATTTACATTTTAAGAAGTTTCTGTATCTATGTTGAAAAAAAGATTTTAAAATGATAAATGCATTAGCAGAGAGATGAAAGACTATTGAGCTATTGCTCTAATCCAGGTAAAAGATAATGGCAGTTTGAACCAGGACACAGATTATGAAGAGACGGGGGATCAAGGAGTGCTTTGATTATGGATATGTTGTTTTACACCATGTTAGCTAGATGTCTTTATGTAAAATGTACATGGAGTGTGCTAGAATAAAGAAGGTACAGTTTCAATATTTGTGGCCTTAACATTTTGAAAGATAGAAAAGCTATTGTCTGAGATGGGGAAGGCTGTGGTTGGAACATGTTTAGAGGAGGAAAGATCAGTAGTTCATCTTGCAAAATTTAAATTCGTCAACACAAGCATTCCGATCAGGTGGGGATATCAATGACTAATTTGAATAACTTAACGACAATGTATAGGAGAAGAATTGGAGTCAGATATGTAATGATGGAAGTCTCTGGCATGTAAATAGTACTTACATGCCAGAGATTAAATAGGATCACCAGGAAACAAATATAAAGTGAAAAGATCCGTGGGCTGAGGTCCTGGCACTCCACCCTAAAGAGGAGGAACAAGCAAGTGACAGGAGAAAGAGTGGTTACATTTTATGTGTTCTGCAATCAAGTGGAAATAACACATCAAGTAAATATTCTTTGAAATGCACTGACTTTTTGACACACTCCAAAATCACTCCATAGTTGCTATATTGACTACATCTGTATGCAAAATATTCTTACAAACCAACTCTTTTGCAATTCAATTAAATATACCCTTCATTTGTTCTATGTTTTGTGGAAAAAGTCTGTTTGCCTTACATCCACTGAGACCCTACACTAATATTTCTATTTGCATTTAAATGATAAACTTAGGAAACAAGGAGTGAATACGGAAACAGTATTATTCTCTTCTGCATTATTTCTCTAAACATTCTTACTTATTATTATTTTTTTAGAGATTGGGTCTCACTTTCTTACTCAGGCTAGAGTGCACTGGCACAAGCAAAGCTCACTGCAACCTTGAACTCCTGAGCTCAAGTCTTCCTTCTGCCTCAGCCTCCTGAGTCCCTGGGATTACAAGTGAAACCCACTGTGCTTAGCCATTCTCACTTACATTTGAAAGAAAATAAATTTATCTTAAATGCACATATAGAGCAAATTCAAGACGGCCCTTAAAAATATGATAAATTTGATACTGTAATGCCATAGAATAGAACAAAAAAAAGTAGTAAAAGTAAGGTGGACTCTGAATTCTATAAATATTGTCTTTTAAACACTTAAGACTTATCAAAAGTTTTTATTTATTTCTAAAATCAGAGAACAATTGTCATTAATGGAATATAGAAAAGTACATTTTTAAAGTGGCTACAGAAACTCCTGAATGGCAACAGCCACAGGTTAAGAAAAAAGGTGTTATTTTTGCATTATTTTTTTAAAACAGATTTTAGAATTTTTGCCATACAGTAATTTTTATTCTATAAAGCTAGAAGGGCTTTTATTGACTGATTTTTTTTAATTCTTGAAGAAAAGTTAAGTTTAAGTCAATGTGTGGAAATAAACAGGAAATTTATCTTTTGTATATTAGAAATTCTCTACTTAGTGAAGTAAAAAGTAACAGGCCTATTAACAATATTGATGGTAAGTTCAGATAGGGAATTGAGCATGTTTTGTTATAATTAGATATAAACTGGTTCTGAGAAGATGAAGTTTAAGTTGTTAATAACTTCACATTCCCCAAGGCATGATGATACAAAGTAGGATGTCTGGAAGGGCACTAGAACATCCTATAATTTGTCTAATTTGCAGCAAGTTAATAAGGCTGATAGTAGCATCCTTATGAATAAATGGACAATTTATGAAATTAAAATGACAGGTATTCCATGTATCTTCTGTTAATTCTTAAACTAACATATTTTCTTCTGTTTCTCCCGGTAGTTAACTATTAAGGGGAATTTTTAAAAAGTGAAATATGTCTTTTACTAGCTAGAGTTCAAAACTGAACAAAAAGTCACCTTCAAATAAATGATCTTAAGATTAACCCTAACTTGGAAACAGCAAATAGAAATTTATATTCTAAAAGGAATTCTTGAAGTGAGAGTCAAATACAAAACCACAATTATCCTTCAAAGGCCAACTTACATGAAACTTACACGAAAGGATATTCTGGAGTCTTACTACATTTAAAATATAATGGATTATAAAACCCACATTAAAAGATGTGAAATTAGCCATAAATGGTGAAAGCTGAAGAATAATCCATTTCACCTGCAAGGAAAAAATAAGTCAGATTAAATTGAAGTCTATTTTGTCAGAGACGTTAGTGAGAATATTTTGACTTTTCTTCAGAAAAAAATCTTAGTACTATTGTGGAATAGAAAGTCTTAATTTGAAATGCTTCTTAATTAGTATCATAACATCCTGAACTAAGGAAAAGTGTGTCCAGTGATTTGAATACTTACATCTTTGTATAAGTCCCTTTAATTCTAGTATTTTGTGATTGTTTTTAATGCAGTGACCTTCTACTCAAGAAATATCCTATCCTTGCTTGGAGAGAAGAAAAACAAGTCTTTTTCTATTTATCTAAGGCAGTGGTCAGGCAACTGTGGTCCATGACAAAACTAGATCCAGTTTGCCTGATTTTGTATGATCCAAGAGCATAGTGTTTATTATAATTTTTTTTGAAAAATCTAAAGAATAATATCCCATGACATATAAAATCTCTATGAAGTTAAAACTTCACTGTCCATAAATGCATTAATATTGGAAGACAATCTTGCTCATTCGTTCATGTATTATTCATGACTACTTTCACACTATAATGTCAGAGGTACTGAGACCAGAAAGACTATGGGCTAAAAGGCAACATTGTTTTCTATCAGTCATTTAAAAGACAGCTAAAAACTATTGGTCAAGGAAGGGAGAAATTCCCTACTGGTTGTTCTATTTCAAACTAGACAGTTACTATTTGACATTGATGAGAGAATCAAAACGATGACAAAACTAGTGATTATATAAAAAATATACATGATAGTGATTTTGCCCATAAGCCTCAACTCAAGTTATGAACAACAAAATGTACAGACCTTTAATTATGTACTATTTAAAATAATAATAGCCAATGCTTAAATAATAAGATGATTTTAAACCTTCCAGAAGCACTAATTTCTTTCTTGAGACATTTAGTTATTTCAAGTAGGAGTATTTTAATTACATTTAAAAACTTTGTTATTCTGACAAAAAAATGTGACTATAATAACAAACACATAAAATTATATTTTAGAATATTGTTTATTTTAATATAAATAATCTTTGTGTAATTGCTATACACTAGTAAGCAAATTTAAGACGAATGAAACTGTGTTTACCTCAAAGTAAAATATATTTGTTAAGAAAATATTGCTTAATATTAAGCTGTTGTTTTTGTTATGATTGTTTTCTCTTTTAAATTAGAAAAAGTAATTATTGGTAATTTCTAATGAATGTATACTGACAAAGGCACTGTGAAAATAACTGTTGTAAACTCTCAATTAGATCAATATAAATCTACTGTCAAATGTTTTTATGTGATAGTTTCAAAGCACTGAGATGAGGAATAATCACAAATAGATGATTGTATAATTTTAAAAAGGGAAAAATATAGAAAAAATTTTTCCAAAATCAGAACCAGAAACACTGCCTGAGCAAATAATGGGACCCTGTATCTAAAAAGAATAAGAAAAAATAGCTGGGTGTGGTGGCACATTCTTGCAATTATAGCTACTCAGGCGGCTGAGTCTGGAGCACTGCTGGAGCCCAAGGGTTCAAGGTTGATATGAACTATGATGGCGTCACTGCACTACAGCCTGAGTTGAATCAGAGTTTTTCTCAAACAAACAAAAAGAATCAATTAATAGCAAAAATGTGCAAAAACAGAAAAATGAAAAATGAAAAAGAAAGAAAATAGATTAATATTTCCACTAAAACAAATCTTAGTCATATAATAAAAATGTATATTTTTATTAACAGTACCAAGATGGAAAGCATGACAGAGAAGTGTCAGGTTATTACGGCAGCACCTGCTGCAAAGGGTGATGAAAGAAAGCTATTTGCCAAAATGATTAAAGGCAGGAGTTTATGAATTAAATACTTTGTATAATGTTCCTGATATTTACTAGCTATGACATCTTGGGAAAGTCATTCAAGCCTACTAAAATAGAGTTAATAATATATTATTATTAATTCTCAAACTGTTATGAGGGTTATTGTCTTAGTCCATTTGGACCGCTGTGACAAAATACTGTAAACTGGGTATTTTATAAACAGCAGAAACTCTTAGGTCTCACAATTCTAAAAGCTGAGGAATCCAAAGTCAAACTGCCGTCAGGTTCAGTGTATGGTGAGGCCCGCTTTCTAATGGACCACACCTTCTTACTGTGTTTTCTCTTGATGGAAGGGCAAACAAACATCCTCAGGCCACTTTTACGAGAGTACTAATCCCATTTGTGAGGGCTAAGCCCTCCAAAGTTCCCACTTCTTAGTACTATCACAATGGAGATTAGGTTTCAGCCTGTGAAGTTTGGGTAGACACAAAGGTTCAGAATATACCAGTTTTAATAAATGTCTAGTTATGTTTCTTAGTACAGAATGTTTATTAAATGGTAGTCATGTTTATAAACATTGGCAAAAGATCTTATACATTTAGGTAACACCTGAGGTTATTAAATATTTTGTGTATTTATGTATTTATTTCAGTAGACAGAGTTTATTAAGTCTGATTATAAATGTGAGAAAGAGAAAATGTTTCAGTATCTTCAAAAAGGGGGTAGAAGCTTTCCAGTGACATTCAATGTGCAACCTCATGAAACACAGATATATTCAGACAATAAATTCCTAAAAACAGCAAAAGTGGCTTAGGGGCACTTATATCGGATGAATATCACACACAGGGTACATAAATTTGTAAGAATACATTGAGTGTATTTGTTGTACACTAGTGTAAATCTAGTGTAAAGTTGTACATCTCGTGTCCAGTTATTGCCCATATCAGTGTATTGACTCTCAAACCCAAATCTACTTTCTAACCCTGGTGCTGGAGCTACTACCTGATACTGGAGCTGCACTTTGTGAACATTTCTCCTTTGTCAGCTGGCACACTGATAGGCTTGTTAACAGAGGATTCTATAGCAAAGATAAGTGACCATAACAAAGGAGCTTCTCTTCCTGGTGCCAGTGCTTTTTCGGAAGATGAGGCTGCCTGTAGATTGGCACATTGGATTTCTGTGGCCCTCAGCCTCCTGTCCCTCATTGAGAGCTCTTCCTCTCTTATGCTCTCTAGTGAGAGTTCCCACCATCATTGGGCTGTTTTCTGTAGACTAGTCATGTTCTACTGACAGCTTTTTGTGAGTTCTTCCCACTCCGTAAGTTTCTCCCTTTTCTTGTTACTTTCCCTGTCGCAGGCTGCAGGTATCTATGGCAGCCACATTTCTCCAGTGAAGTATAAATCTCAGCTTTTGGTGGGGAAGGTTCCTCTTCTACATTCTAATATCCTTCCTTTCTTAGTCTCCCTCAGCTCCAGAAGTAACAGCTACCTGTTCTATTTGCTCTGTGTTGCTCAGAGTCCTGTTTTCTGCCTTTTTAATAACTGCCTTTTAATTTACAAGAGATCATCAAATTAGTGGTATAAATTCTCTCTCCTGCTGAACCCTGTCTGATAATATACCTTTTTTTTTCACCTTTTTTACATTTCAAAAACATACAAAACAACTATGTTTTTCATATATAGACAATTAAAAACTGAAAGCAGTAAGAATAAAAAATGCATGAGGACTGTTATTACTGTTGTGAGGATTGAGGGAAGGAGAAGATTTGATCCAGGAGGGGCCTCTGCAGAGCTTCAGTTGTATTGACAATATTCTTTCCTATCCATATCTGCATAGGTTCTATGTATCTATCTATTTTTGGAACTGTATCAAAGTACATAAATATTACATCTTTATTCTTTTTAAAGTTTGATCAGGGTAAAAATGACTTTCTGTTGCTAAAATGTATACAAATAATAGCCAATGGGAGTCATAGCTAGGGATCTGCAAACAACCTAAATCAAAGTAATGTCTCCATCATTTGATCTTAAACTAGTATAAAGTTTGCATTTTACATAGTTACATATATTATTAAGTCATGTCATATTTCCCACACATTTTCTGTGTAAAATGTTACTCTAAGATAATGCTTTTACAGTAGTTTGCTAAATTATCTCACAAGCAGATATTCTTCCAGGGATATTGGCAAACTGATTTGAGATTACAGAATTTATTTGTAAATATCTAGTGAGCTTTTGCTATCTGTCAGGCATGGTTATCGATGCTGGAACAAAGACAAAATGTACACAATGTTCCCAAACTCTTTTATACAAGCAATCTTTTTTGGTTTTGGGAGTAGGGGTACCTTATCTTCTTTACATATTTTTAGTGTTGTGTTTGTCTGAAATTAGTATTAGGAATAAATTTTGTCTTTTGTTAATTAAATAAAACATTTATTGAGAAGTTAAACTCTATCAAGAGAGGCTCCCTCTTTAACTTTTATAATATTAAGAAAATTTATAGTTAAATGACAGACTTAACTCACTTCATGACAGAAAGTTGTAGTGATAGAAACATTGTATAATGACCATGACAGGAAGAAAAATACCTCACACATATAAATAAAATTTAAAAGATGATCAATAAGTTAAAAAGTAATATTAATAACATTTATAAGAGTGACATATTTTAAGTAGTCAGTTTTAGAGGGTAAATGTTTTTAATTCAATACTTGAATTTGAAAATATTTCCTGAACATATTAACTCTGATATTGAATATGATAAATGAAAGTAAATAATCATTTTATTCTTGAAGAATATAAAGTTAATTTGTTCTTTCTTTGATAATTTTAAATAGAGCAAAATGATATAAAATGAAATTTGATAGTTCATTTATATGAACAAGAGTGTAAGTAAGAAATTACCATACATTTAGAAGATAAAAAGAGATTTGGCTTACAACTGCCCAAACTAAAACATAAATAAAAGTTGATTATTTTAGTCAATTAAAAAAAATCATCCTGCATTGTTTTGTTTTCTTCCAATTTGCTTTATTTCCAAATTATCAATTACAGGAAAATACAAAAAAAAGGCATCTAAAATCTACTATGTAAATGTGTTGAAATATTTTACTCTAAAAATTCAGATTACTGTGAGAGTAGCTAAATTTAATGAAGAAAACGATGTCACTTTCAAAGGAAGTTGAAATAACTTCGAGTGGTATTTAGTGCCTAGTATTACAAAAAGTAAACAAAAATATCAAATACATTTAATCATTTTGCTATCTCTTAACACTATCACCATATGATATAGTTCAATGCATATATTGAAGACACAAACAGCAATGACTGTTCTCATGTTGACAATCATTTTCTATCTCCATTTTTAATTTCTTACTTATTCTATAAACAACTATTTATTATGCCCTATATAATTTAAGGCAATGAAAAGTAATTAAATATTTCATTAAAAATATTTTAGTTTAGTTTAAATTATGCACACATATCTTAATTTAAACATAACCCACTGAATAATTTGCTGTATGTGATTTTTATGGCTGTTTTAGACCTATACACATATCAAAGTGAGCTTGAAAAATCAATATAACGGTTTGATATGCCTTCCAAATAACTCCTTTTAAACATTTTGTTAGACCATCAGATTATCAAAAAGGAGAGATATAATGCATCTGGTTTTCTTTTTTTTTTTTTTTTTTTAGAAACACTCAACTTTTTATGGAATAAATTAAAATATGAAATGTAGTAGAAAATGATTATAACAATTTTTTAAGAAATAGGTAAATAATAAAATAATTTCTTATAATAATAAGAATACCTAAAAGTCAAAGCACAAGTGATGTGCTTAATCTAACCTGAACTGAAGTAGAATGTTCTTTGATGGAATATTGTAAAAAAGGATCTACCAATTCAAATGCTGGCAAACAGCGTCACAATTGACATAACTAAAATTACATTTCACTGAAATTCAGTCAATGCATGTGTGGTTCTGCTTTCTGGCCTTTGTTTTGCATGGTCAAATAACTCAGTTACCTTTATTTCTTGTAACACTCACCTGTTTAATTAACAGAATTCTATAAACTCTTGGTATTCAAGAGTGTGGTGAATGAAATGTAAAAAATGCAGATAGGGCTGCTGCTCAAGTTCATATACTTATATTAAGATCATTAAACTTTAGATCATGCTAGAGTAAATGAGTTTCATTTCTCCCCTTTGAATCTACAAAGTCATCAGTCTGCTGTCTCAAAACTTTCCCTTTCAGCTCAACTTTGTGGTGGTTAGGAAATGAGAGAAAGAAAAGTTGAAAAGGAAAAAAGATGGTGGTAGCAGAGAAATCAGACAGACTCCTGTATTCAGCTGATCTGATTTGTAATTTTATAATGTAAAGTCATTTTTAAGTACACTAACATCAATTTTATGCACATTTCTATTAAAAACTATCAGGTATAAATATATTCTCGTGGATAATACTTAAAGAAGACATGATAGATACATAAAAGATAAATAAATTATAGTGATCTCTCAGACCCCAAAAAAGGAATATTTGGCACGATCTCGGCTCACCACAACCTTGGCCTCCGGGGTTCAGGCAATTCTCCTGCCTCAGCCTCCCGAGTAGCTGGGATTACAGGCGTGCGCCACCATGCCCAGCTAATTTTTTGTATTTTTAGTAGAGACAGGGTTTCACCTTGTTGACCAGGATTGGTCTCGATCTCTTGACCTTGTGATCCACCCACTTTGGCCTCCCAAAGTGCTGGGATTACAGGCATGAGGCACTGCACCTGGTCACAAATATTTTTCTTAAGCAAATACATTTGTTATAACATTTGATTTTATTTTGAATTTTTTTTCCGTCATGTATGTCTTCTCAAAATTACACACTTTCCTTCTCCATATTGTCCCATCATTTTCATACCTTTTCGTATATGGTATCTTTAGATTTGTAAAACATGACCGATGCTGAGATTAAGAAAATGAGGTAAAATACAGAGTCGATTTTTAATTTATCACTGAAAGTGTGATACATCTGTGAATGCAAGAAGGAGCTAAACAGAAGGAATGACAGACAATGGTTGTCAAGTATGTGAGGATAGAGGAATAACATCCAGGACAGATTTCCCTCACCCGGATAACTAGTGATAAGAGCTAAGTCAATCAAGAAGCGTAGAGAAGGGCTGCGATAAAGAAAGAAGTTTCAGACTCAGCAAGAAAAGAAAACTTCAGGCCAATATCCATGATGAACATAAATGCAAAAACCTTCCATAAAATACTGGCAAACCGATTGCAACAGCACATCAAAAACTTATCCACCATGATCAATAGGATTCACCCCAGGGATACAAGGCTGGTTCAAGACACCCAAGTCTATAAACTAATTCACCACAAAAACAGAACCAAAGGCAAAAACCACATGATTATCTCAATTGATGCAGAGAAGGCCTTTGACAAAATTCAACAGCCCTTTATGCTAAAAACCCTCAATAAACTCGGTATTGATGGAACGTATATCAAAATAATAAAAGCTATTTACGACAAACCAACAGCCAATATCATACTGAATGGCCAAACACTGGAAGCATTCCCATTGAAATCTGGTGGTAGACAAGGATGCCCTCTCTCACCACTCCTATCCAATAGAGTATTGGAAGTTCTAGACAGAGCAATCAGGCAAGAAAAAGAGATAAAGTGTATTAAATTAGGAAAGGAGGAAGTCAAATTGTCTCTATTTGCAGACGACATGATTGTATATCTAGAAGACCCCATCATCTCTGCCCAAAATCTTCTGAAACTGATAAGCAACTTCATCAAAGTCTCAGGATACAAAATCAATGTGCAAAAATCACAAGCATTCCTATACGCCAAAAACAGACTTAAAGAGAGCCAAATCAAGAACAAACTGCCATTCACAATTGCTACCAAGAGAATAAAATACCTAGGAATACAACTTACAAGGAACGTAAAGGACCTCTTCAAGGAGAACTACAAATCATTGCTCAACGAAATAAGAGAGGACCCAAACAGATGGAGAAGCATTCCATGTTCATAGTTAGGAAGAATCAATATCGTGAAAGTGGCCATACTGCCCAAAGTAATTTACAGATTCAATGCTATCCCCATCAAGCTACCAATGACTTTCTTCACAGAACTCGAAAAAACCACCTTAAACTTTGTATGGAACCAAAAAGAGTCCACATAGCCAAGTCAATTCTAAGCAAAAAGAACAAAGCGGGAGGCATCACACTACCAGGCTTCAAACTATACTACCAGGCTACAGTAATCAAAACAGCATGGTACTGGTACCTAAACAGAGATATAGACGAATGGAACAGAACAGAGGTCTTGGAGGCAACACAGCATATCTACAACCATTTGATCTTTGACAAATCTGACAAAAATAAGCAATGGGGAAAGGATTACCTGTTTAATAAATGTTGGGAAAACTGACTAGACATGTGCAGAAAGCAGAAACTGACCCCCTTCCTGACACCTTATACTTAAAATTAACTCCAGATGGATTAAAGACTTAAATATAAGACCTAACAACATAATAACCCTAGAAGAAAATCTAGGCAAAACCATTCAGGACATAGGAGTAGGCAAGGACTTCATGACCAAAACACCAAAAGCATTGGCAACAAAAGCCAAAATCGACAAATGGGACCTAATCTAACTCCACGGCTTCTGTACAGCAAAAGAAACAATCATTAGAGTGAATCAGCAACTAACAGAATGGGAAAAAATTTTTGCAGTCTACCCATCTGACAAAGGGCTGATATCCAGAATCTACAAAGAACTAAAACAGATTTACAAGAAAAAAAAATACTCCCATTCAAAAGTGGGCGAAGGATATGAACAGACACTTTGCAAAAGAAGACCTGCCTGAGGTCAACAAACATATGAAAAAATGCTCATCATCACTGGTCATTAGAGAAATGCAAATCAAAACTACATTGAGATACCATCTCACACCAGTTAGAATGGCAATCATTAAAAAATCTGGAGACAACAGATGCTGGAGAGGATGTGGAGAAATAGGAACACTTTTACA
>CAUYOR010011624.1:0-23237 GCA_963573925.1 Callimico goeldii
TTAGCTCACAGAAGTTTCTCATTACCCACCTTCTGAAGTCTAATTCCGTCATTTTGTCACAGTCATTCTCCATCCAGCTTTGTTCCCTTGCTGGTGAGGAGTTTTGGTCCTTTGTAGGAGGCGAGGTGTTCTGGTTTCGGGTGTTTTCCTCCTTTTTGTGCTGGTTTCTTCCAATCTTTGTGGATTTATCCACCTGTCGTCTGAGTAGTTGCTGACTTTTCGATTGGGTCTCTGAGTGGATGCCCAGATTGTTGATGATGAAGTATTTCTGTTACTTGGTTTTCCTTCTACCAGTCTAGCCCCTCCACTGTATGACTGCTGAAGTCCACTTCAGGTTCTGCTTGTCTGGGGTGCAACTGTAGCCACTGCGGAACAGTGAGGGATGCTACCAGTTTCTTTTTCTGCTATCTTTGTCCCAGAATGATGCCCACCAAATGCAGTCTTTTGGATATACAGGGGTCAGGGAGCTGCTTGAGGAGACAGTCTGTACTTTATAGGAGCTCAGGTGCTGAGCTGTGAGCTCTGTTGTTCATTCAGGGCTGTTAGGCTGTTACGTTTATTTCTGGTGCATCAGAACTCATAAAAAAAACCCTTTTTTTCTCAGATGCTCTGTCTCAGGGGGTTGAGGCTTTCTTTATGAGTGTCCGTTGCACTGTCCTTTCCAGCTAGGAGGCAGTCTAGTCACTATTCGCCTCCCGAGGCTCCGCCCTGCTGGTGTGAGGTCTGCTCTGTTGCTGCAGGCTCTGCCCTGCTGGTGCAGTCTCCGCCCTACTGCCACGGGCTATGCCCTGCGGCAGAGTCTCTCTGTTGTGGCGGGTTACCTCGGCAACAACAGGCTGCGTCAGCAATGGGAGTGTACCTCAGTAGGGGCGGATTGCCTCGGTAATGGTGGACACCCCTCCCCCACCGAGCTGCACCATCCTGGGTTCAGCTGTGCCTGCAGTGAAACTCTCCACCCAGAGCATTTGGAATCTCCGTTTTGTTTTTTCCACTGCGCTGGCCCAAATGCCGTTTCCCTGGAATCTCCTGGTCTGCCTCACTGTCCAAGTCCCATTCAATCAGATGGATATGCCAATCTGCCCTCCCAAGTCTCAGATCGCCGGTTCAACAGGACACCTGGACCAGTGAGCTTTGTGCAGGGTGCTGTGGAGCACTGCTGCGCTGAGGTGCCAGCCGCTGGCTGCACCAGCCAAGACCACTGCGCTGGCATCCCGCATCTCTCCTATACCTGGGAATTTCCCCATTCTGTGGACAACAAAGATCTGTCTGGAAATGAGGCCCTGACTCACCCTCCACGCATTCACCGAGAGCTTCAATCCTGGGTTGTTCTCACTGCGCCATCTTGAGTCTCTCCACATATTTTTTTTTTTTGAGATGGAGTTTTGCTCTTGTTACCCACACTGGAGTGCAATGGCGTGATCTTGGCTCACCGCAGCCTCCACCTTCTGGCTTCAGGCAATTCTCCTTCCTCAGCCTCCCGAGTAGCTGAGATTACAGGCACACGCCACCATGCCCAGCTAATTTTTAATATTTTTAGTAGAGACGGGGTTTCACCATGTTGATCAGGATGGTCTCGTTCCCTTGACCTCGTGATCCACCCACCTTGGCCTCCGAAAGTGCTGGGATTACAGGTGTGAGCCACCGTGCCCAACCCAATAAAAAATATTTTTTTCCAGAACAGTTCATCAATAGAGTCTATGTAATTCCAATCAATGTTACAGTTAGATAGAAGGAATAAACTCCAGTTTTCTATTTTACAGTAGGGTGAAAATAATGAAAAAATATACTGTATATATAAAAATAGCTAGTGGAGATGGTTTTTTAATTCTGTCTCCACAGAGAAATAATAAATGTTTAAGGCGATAAATTTGATAATTATCTTGATTTTATTATTACACAATGGATACATGTATTAAAATATCAGTCTGTGCTCCATAAATATGTAAAATATTATGTGTCAAATACAAAATAATCATAAAAACTTCCAACAAATTATTTTGTGAAAATTGAAAAGCTATTCTAAAATTTATTAGAACTGTAAACATCTAAGAATATATATATTTCTTTTTTTTTTTTTTCTTGAGACAAAGTCATGCTGTGTTGCCCAGGCTGCAGTGCAAGGGCATGATCTTGGTTCACTGCAACTGCTGCCTCCCGGGTTCAAGTGATTCCCTTGCCTCAATCCCCTGAGTTGCTGGGACTACAGGCGCACATCACCATTCCTGGCTAATTTTTGTATATTTAGTGGAAACTGGGTGTCACCATGCTGATCAGGCTGGTCTTGAACTCCTGACCTCAGGTGGTCCATTCCCCTAGACCTCCCAAAAGTATTGGAATTACAGGTGTGAGCAACCAGGCCCAGCAACATCTAAGAATATTTAAGACATTATTGATAAGGAAAAATAAAGTTGGAGATTTAAAAACTATGAAAGCTTATTCTTAAATATTAAATTAAGACCATGAGTTATTCATGACATAAGGACCTAATAAACCAATCAAACATAATTAAAAATTATAAACAGATTACAAATATATTATTAGCTATTTAATGACTAAATTATTACCGCTTTAACCTGTTGCAAGAAGGGTATTTTTAATAACTGGTGCTAAATTAATTATATATCTATATGGAAAAACCAAATCTTTAGTCTTATTTCATACCATACACACAAAAAATTTAATTAGATATGGAATTCAAACGAAATGCTGAGGTAACAAATAATAAGACTTGAAGAATTCAAGTAAATATTTTCTTTACTTGCTATTCACAATAATCTTTTAAACAAGATGGAAACAACCACAAAGAAAAGTAATTAATCAAATTACATCAAAAAAGAACATTATGTTCATAAAAAGACATAATTAAAAACATTAAAATGAAACTACAAATTTGGGTAGCAGTTTTATGATAATAGATGTAAGAATATGTATTCTGTATACAAATATATTAATATAAACACAAAATGTGAATAGAGATATGATTATATGATACTGTACATGATTATAAAGAGTATAAAAGGAAATCCTATACATGTAAAACAAACATTCTAATAAATCAAGGCAAAAGATTTTAAAAGACACTTCATTAAAAAACATACATTTGAAAAGCTTTTTAAAATCATTATTCTTCAGGGAATTTCATCTTACCTGGGATAACTCAGAAACAGAAAGTCAAATACTGCGTATTTTCACTTATAAGTGGGAGCTAAATAATGTATATGCATGGACATAGACATAGAGTGTAGAATGATAGACATTTGAAATTCAGAAGAGTTGAGGGTTGGGAGGTAGAAAATGAAAACTTACTTAATATATATCATGTACATTATTCAGGTGATGGATACACTAAAAGCTCAGATTTCCTAATGCAATATAACCATGTAAGAAAATTGCACGTGCACTCCTTAAATTTATACAGAAAAGAAAACAAAATGCAATACAATTGCAGATAGAACAGGTTAGCTAAAATGGAAAAAATAGGTGATAGGCATTGGTGAGGATATGGAGCAACTGGATCTATTAGGTATTAATTGAGGCAGCTTGAATTGGTCTAACCTCTTTGGAGAACTCTCCAGAGGTATCTACAGAGGTGTACATAGACATACACTACAATCCAATAATCTTATTTCAGACTTTACATATACAAAAATGCAGGCATATGTTAACTGAAAGTATTGTACAGAAATGTTTCTGACGGTACTATTCAGAATATCACCAAAATGTAAATAACCTAAATATTCGTTATCAGAAGAAGAGTTACATAAAATTGTGGGATATTCATGCAATCAGATGTTATATTGCAATAAAACATCTACAAGTACACAGAGTGATATGACACAATAAAACAATATTACATGAAGTTAGTCAGACATAAATAATTACACGCTTTACAGTTCTTTTAATTTAATGCAAACTAAGTGGCAATACAAGTCATCATGATAGTTACACCTGGGGAAAGAGTGGAAAGAGGACACAAGTGTACTTCTGTGGTTCTCTTAACGTTCTTTTTCAGTATCTTTGTCCTGGTAAAATTGAGTTGTGATCTTATGATTCGTATCAGTTTCAGCATTTAATTTTCTCATTGAATTTTATATCAGTTTCAGCATTTAATTTTCTCATTGATTTTTTTTCTTCTCCTCATCATTCTGTTTCTGTTATCAAAACCTTTTCCTGCAGAATCTAATATTTGTTGTGTTCTACCATCAAAGGACTGTCTTCACCCAGTACTTGTATCTACAGACAATATAATTGTGAAGTAGAAGGTACACAAATAAAATGAAGAATGTGTGCAATTTTGATGAAAAAATAGTTAAACACTATCTTAAGCATCACTGTTCAGACAAATAGTTCACCAGGTGAGACTGGGTGTCTAATCCATGTAAATTGGAATTATTAAGGGTTAGATGCAAAAAGAAGTTCAGAGACTTTTGAAAATTGCTGAAAGTTTTCTGTCACCTGAGTGTAGATGTCAAAGCTGAAGAAGTAAAAGAGAGAAGTTTCATAATGTTGCCACGAAAAAAGTATGCAAGTGGTGGAACAAATACTAAGACATTTCCAGATATTATAAAAGGAACAGAAGGCTGTGAAATACTAGAGAGAGCCAGATCTCTGTTGTCAATTATTTTCACAGTTATTTTACTACATGTTCTTATGTGTTTTCCAATACCTTAGTTCTCAGCTCTGCTTTTGTTTGGTTAATAAAATATAAGTGAAAGTGTGATTTCCAGGCAGAAACTTTAATAGCCAGTGCTTGCTTTGTTATGGTATCTCTTTTCTAAGTAGTGGCTGTTCAGTCAATCTGGCTGCCACAGTGATAGTGACAGTCATTCCCTGCAAGAGCCGTTGCAGACTTAAAAAGTCCCAAATTGTCAACATATTGAAAATATATATGTGAATGGCATTTGGCAATCTGTATTCCACTAGGAGAAATTTACGCTTTTTCTTTTAATGAGGTAGGCCTCTGGGATTTACTAAACTCAGCCATAAGCAATGAGATTAGCATGGCCAAAGTTCATTGTAGAGTAATTCAGACAAGCAGAAAGGTTCACTACATGGAGTTGTCAGATATTGGCAGTTGTAAATTTTTTGTCACAGATTTCTAAAAAAAAATGGTTTCCCTTATTTTGTCTCTCAGCAACAATTATAGACCAGAAATTTAAAAAGCAAAATATGGCTAAGCTCCAAAGTTAGTACAGAGCATTAGAATACATGGTTTCCTGGTTTATTTAGTTTTTGTTCTGTTTGCCTTGATATTCTTGTGTTGGGTCAGAGTCCTCCAAACAACTCATCACTCCTCAAATGCAGTCTCTGTCTCAAGGTGAACTCGTTCAAGGTTAAAGTAGAAATGAGTGTGTAGTTCTTGTGATTATAGGTAGTTATCTGGATTTTTAAGCTCCATCTTCTATCCAATTTTAATTTTTTAATTTATGTTACTTCTAATATCTAAACATATTTGTGATTTTCTAAACCTAAGGTAGGAGTGGCAGATTACATTCATTGCCATAAAAGAGAAACAGAAATCTTTGTTGAATGAATAGCAGTTTTTACTTAAACAAAAGTAAAGACAAATTTAACCAAAGTAATAAGTCAAAATCTAAAAATCATAAAAGAAGACTTGACCTTGAATATCTTGGCCTTGAAAGTAGTTTGCACAAAAAAGTACAAAAAAGTAAAGAATATCTTTCAACTCCTTAAAATGATACCAATCTTGTCTTCCAAAAAATTCCTTTCTTCTTCAATCTTCTCCATAAACTAAGTACCTTATATTTTCAAGTCCTTCTGCTGCCATCATACTGAAGAAAACAAAAATATCAGTATGAAATATTACAATGGTATATTTAAAAATGTTGGTTTTTCTTTGTATTTTTAAGGCAAAATAGTTTAGTGATCATGTAGTCGAATATAATTATTTTATAGAAGAGAAAAATGAAATTGATGGAGTTTAATTGAATTCCCTGAAGGCATATATCTTGTTGTAGCAATTCAATACTAGAAACCAAATCTATTAACATGACTTTATTTTTTAAATTTATATCACATGTGAAAACAATATATTTTAATGCCTCAAGATAAAGTAAACTTTATACTGAGGTTTCTGGCATTAGTATGAAAGAGTTCTTAAAGACATTCATATAGTGTGTATGTTTGTGTAAATGAGTGTGTGTGTGTGTGTGTGTGTGTGTGTGTGTGAAAGATTGGTATCATTCGTAGATATGTAATACATATGAATTATAAGTATATGACTATATATGCATATGAGTGATAAATATACTTATATGTCATACACACTCGATTCATTTTTAAACAGCTTTATTGAGGTATAATTGATATACAAATAAACTGAACATATTTAATGTATACAATCTGATGAGTTGAACATATGCATACACCTCAGAAATTACTTTTAGTTGGAAAATAAATTGTCATATTTGAGATAAATTTGAAATATTTAAATTGAGAGTGTATGACTTTTAAAATAGAAAACTAAACTATTTTATTGTTAAGAACACTTTACGGCAACAAAATTAAAAACGACATCACATAGCATTTCTTTTTTTTTTTATTTTTAACTTTTATTTTAGGTTTGAGCCTACATGAATAGGAAAACGGGTCCTGGAGCTTTGTTGTATATATTATTTCATCACCCAGTATTAAGCCTGGTAACCAACAGTTATCTTTTATGCTACTCTGCTTTACCTCCTTCTCCTAGCAAGAAGACCTCAATGTCTATTTTTTCCATCTTTGTCTTTATACATTTTTATCATTTAGCTCCAACTTACAAGTGTAACATACAGTATTTGGTTTTCTGCTCCTGTATTAGTTTGCTAAGTATAATAACCTGCATCTCCATCCATGTTCTCACAACAGACATAATCTCATTCTTTTTTATGGCTTCATCGTATTCCATGGTTAATATGTACCCCATTTTCTTTATCCAATCTGTCATTGATGGGCATTTATATTGATTCCATGTCTTTGCTTCTGTGAATAGTGCTGAAATGAACACACACATGTATGTGTCTTTATGGTAGAACGATTTATATTCCTTTAGCTACATACCCACTAATGAGATCACTGGGCATGGTAGCTCTTCTTTTAGCTCTTTGAGGAAACGCCATACTGACTGCTTTCCATAATGGTTGAAGCAATTACATTTCCAACAACAGTGTAAGAGTGTCCTTTCTCTGCAACCACACCAGCATCTGTTATTTTTTGTCTTTTTAATAATCACCCTTCTGACTGGCATAAGATGTTATCGCACTGTGGTTTTGATTTGCATTTCTCTAATAATCAGTGATATTAAGCTGCTCTTTATATGCTTGTTGGCCACATGTATGTCTTCTTTTAAAAGGAGTCTGTTTGTGTTGTTTGCCTACTTTTTAATGAGGTCATTTGTTTTTCCCTAGTAAACTTGTTTAAGTCCCTTATAGCTGCTGGGTAATTAGATCTTTTTTAGATGTATGGTTTGCAAATATTTTCTCCCATTCTGAAGATTGTCTCTTTACTCTATTGATAGTTCTTTCATTTTGCAGAGGCTCTTCAATTTAATTAGATCCTGCTTGTCAATTTTTCTTTTGTTACAATTGCTTTTGATGTCTTTGTCGTGAAATTTTTGCCCATTCCTATGTACAAGATGGTATTGCTTAAGTTGTCTTCCTGAGTTTTTATAGTTTGGGGTTTTACATTTAAATCTTTATTTCATCTTGAGTTGATTTTTTTATATGGTGTAAGGAAGGGAGCCAGTTTCAGTCTTCTACATATTGCTACCCAGGTATTCCAGCACCACTTATTGAATAGGGAGTCCTTTCCCCATTGCTTGTTTTTATTAGTGTGGGCAAGGATCAGATTATCTTGGGTGTTTGGACTTATTTATGGGCTGTTTATTCTGTTCCACTGCCCTTGTGTCTGTTTTTGTACCGACATCATGCTGTTTTGATTACTGTAGCCCTGCGGTATAAAGCCTGGTAACAGGATGCCTCCAACTTTGTTCTTTTCAATTAGGATTGCCTTGGTTATTTACGCTCTTGTTTGATTCCATGTAAACTTTAAAATAAATTTTTCTAGTTCTGTGAAAAATGTCATTGGTAGTTTGCCAGGAATAGCATTAGATCTGTAAATTCCTTTGGTCAGTATATTTAATAATAGCAATTCTTCCTATCCATTGGAATGGAATGTTTTCTCCATTTATTGGTGCCTTCTCTGATTTCTTTGAGCAGTGTTGTGTAATTCTCATTTTACAGATCTTCCACCTCCCTGGTTTGCTGTATTCCTATGTATTTTATTCTTTTTGTGGAAACTGTGAATGGGATTGCATTTCTGATTTGGTTATCAATTTGGCTGTTGGTTGGTATATAGTAATGCTAGCAATTTTTGTACATTGATTTTGTATTCTACAACATTTCTGAAGTTGTTTATCAGCTGGAGGAAATTTTGGGTTGAGAGTATGGGGTTTTCTAGATAATCATGTCATCTGCAAATAGACATAGTTTGTCTTCCTCCCTTCTTACTTGGATGCTAAAGAGAAAGGACAGGTCACTACAAAGCCAACAATATCAGGCTAACAGGGCAGCTCTTATAAGCCAAAAGACATTGGGGGTCTATATTCAACATTATTAAATAAAAGAATCATCAACCAATAATGTTATATACAGAACAACTGCCATCAGGCTAACAGGGGAGCTCCTATAAGCCAAAAGATGTTGGGGTTCTATATTCAACATTGTTAAATAAAAGAATCATCAACCAATAATGTTATATACAGAACAACTGAGCTCCTTAAGTGAAGGAGAAATAAGATCCTTTTCAGATAAGCAATTTTCGAGGTAATTCATTACAGACCTGCCTTGCAAGAGCTTTTGAAAGGAGCATTAAATGTAGAAAGGAAAGACTGCACTAAATGAAGAAAGGAAAGATCAACTAATATAAAAATACACTTAAACACACAGACCACTGTCATTGTAAAGCAACCACACAAACAAGCAAACATAACAATCAGCTAACAGCACAATGACAGAATCAAATCCACACATATCACTACTAACCTTTAATGCAATTGGGCTAAATACTCCACTTAAAAGACATAGAGTACCAAGCTGGATGAAAAAGCAAGACCCACTGGTATGCTGTCTTCAAGAGACCAGTATTATATGTAATGATACTCATAGGCTTGAAACAAAGGAATGGAGAAAAATCTACCAAGCAAATCGAGAAAAGCAGAGATTGCCATTCTAATTTCAGGCAAAACAGATTTCAAACCAACAAAGATCAAAAAACACAAAGAAGGGCATTACATAACAATAAGGTGTTCAATTCAACAGTAAGACCTTACTATACTAAGTATATAGGCACCCAATACAGGAATAGCAGTTTCATAAAGCAAGTTCTTGGAGACCTACAAAGGGACACAGACTCACACAGAATAATAGTAGAAGACTTCAACAGTCCCCTGAAAGTATTAGATCATCGAGGCATAAAATTAAAAAAAGATATTCAAGATTTAAACTCAACATTGGATAAAATGGATCTGTTAGACCTTTATAGAACTCTCCATCCCCCAAGAATAGAGCATGCATTCTTCTCATCACCACATGGCACATACTCTAAAACTAACCAGAGAATTGGACATAAAACAATCCTCAACAAATGTAAAGCAACTGAAATTATACCAAACATACTCTTGGATCACAGTGCAATAAAAACAGAAGTCAAGACTCTGAAAATCATTCAATGCCATGCAATTACATGAAAATTAAACAATATGTTGCTGAATGACTTTTGGGTAAATAATGAAATTAAGGCAGAAATTAAGAAGTAATTTGAAAATAATGAGAACAAACATCAAAGATACAATATGCCAGAATCTCTGGGACACAGCTATGGCAGTGTTAAGAGGGAAATTCATACCACTAAATCCCCGTATCTAAAAGTTGGGAAGATCTAAAATTAACAACCTGATTTCACAAGTGAAAGAATTAGAGAAGCAAGAACAAATCAAGTCCAAAGCTAGCAGAAGACAAGAAATAAACAAAATTAGAACTGAACTAAAAAAATTGAGACATATAAACCATTCAAAAGATCAACAAATCCAGGAGTTGGTTTTTTGAAAAAATATAAAGTAGGCCACTAACTATACTAACACAGAAGAGGGAAAATCCAAAAAAACACCATAATAATTGACAAATAAAATGTTAGTACTGACAACACAGAAATAAAAATGACCAACAGAAACTACTACAAATACCTTTACAAACACAAACTAGAAAACCTAGAAAAAATGGATAAATTCCTGAATACATACACCCTCTCAAGACTCAGCTAGGAAGAAATTGATTCCCTGAAGATACCAATAATGAGCTCCAAAACTGGAATCAGTAATAAATAGCTTATCAACCAAAAAAAGCCTGGGACCTGATGGATTCATAGCTGAATTCTACCAAATGTACAAAGAAGTACTGGTACTACCATTCCTACTAAAACTATTCAAAAATATTGAGGAGGAGGGACTCCTCCCCCTCATTCTATTAGGCCAGCATCATCTTGATACTAAAATCTGGAAGACACACACACTCACAAAAGAAAACTTCAGGCCAATATCCTTGATAAACATTGATGCCAAAATCCTCAAGAAAATACTTACAAATTGAATCTAAGAGCACATTGAAAAGCTAATCCACCATGATTAAGTACACTTTGCCCCAGGATGCATGCATGATTTGTTCACATATTCAAATCAATAAATGTGATTTACCACATAAACAGAACTAAATACAAAACACACATAATTATTTCAATACTCACAGAAAAGTATTTCAATAAATTTCAACACCCATTCAGGTTAAGAATTCTCAGTAAGTTTTATTAAAGGAGCACACCTCAAAACAATAAGAGCCAATATGATAAACCCACAGCCAATATTATACTGAATGGGAAAAACCTGGAAGGATTCCTCTTGAAAACTGGCAGAAGACAAGGATACCCTCTCTCACAACTTCTATTCAACATAGTATTGGAAGTCCTATGAGCAATAAAACAAGAGAAAAACCTAAATGACACAGCATTTCTATATTCAGAAAGCCGGAATAGAGATGGAACTTTGGGCATCAGTTTACAGGTAGTAAATATGGCCAGGTATATGGATAACATCATTCATTAATGCATTTCTCTCTTATTTCTTTATATCATAAATATCTGTGCCATACATTGTGCTTCAAGACCCATGATAAATGCTAGAGATATACAATGTGTGGGGTAGGGGGAGAGTTTACAGGAAGAAACAAAAATAGGTAAGCATGCAATACAAGATTGGACTGCCTTCTAAATACTAAGTAGAGAGAAATAACTGAAAGAGAATCAGAAGACAAAATAAGAGCATACACATTAAAAACTAGGAGAGAAGTATGTCCTACAAGACAAGAAAATACCAATAAAATAAAGCATACTTACATTTGATTCTGTCTTGTTTAGAACAAAACTTGTTTCTTCTCCATTACTATAAATCAGTGGTGTTCAATTTTGTAATGGACATGGAAATATTTCCTTAACAATAGGTTAAATGGGGATCATTCGTCACCTGCTCCCTTGTGGTTTACTCCCTCTTTTGGATTAAAGGGTGCTTCAAAAACCAGTAGAATAAAACACTATTCAAAAATCATGCCTTGGGTAATGCAAAGTAAAGTTTTAGTTTGTTCTACTAGAATGGTAAAATTAAAAAAGAAAGGAAATTTTTGAGAATTGACAGGGTCCTGGAACAACTGATTCTCTAGCATGACACTGGAGGAAGTGTAAATTAGGATAAATACTTTAGGAAAATTGACAGTATCCACGGAAGCTGTATACATTCATTCAAATAGATGGCAATTTCTCTTTAGTTATAAATTCATGGGAAATATGTTAATATGTTTATCAAAGACATGTATGAGAATGATTAGTGGTGCCCTTTGCAATATTTTAAACTGGAAATTACACAAATACCAAAATATAATAGATTATATACAGAATTTTAGGTGTGTTCATTACCAGGGACCACTAAGTAACACTAAGAATAAAAAATGTAGAACTATATGCAGTAATATGTCTAAATCTCACAGTGCATTAAAGCAATGGCAATAAATACAGATAAAATGTATATTGCATAATTCAATCTATATCACAAAATATGCAAAACAGATAAAAGGCGTCATGAAATTTTGATAACCTGAGCTTGAAATTGAGGATTTTATGACCTGAAAAGAGACAAGGTGGGTCTTTGGGCTGGTCTCTGGGGTGCTAGTAACTCTATCTTTTTTTTATGTATGCTGGTAAGAACAGCATTTTCACTTTGTGAAGAAAATTAGTATATTGTACACTTATGATAAGTGCATTTTTCTCTGTTTTTTTTTACCTCAACAAAAATGTTTTTAAAAACTAAACAAATATTATGCATGAACATGTTTTTTGTCACTTCAACTAGATTAGTTGTTTACTGAAACAAAACTACATCATTTTCTATTTCTTTTCTATCCCCAGCCATCAGTATCACTGTTACACTCAGTATTCTGTGAATGCTTATTTCGTACATGACAGTTTTATATGAATAAAGACTTTGGAAAATAACAGATATGTTTGCCTTTTGAAAAAAAAAAATGTAGGTTGTTTTGACTAACTTAGAAAATGAATACCCGGGATGTATCTGCCATTTTCTACTTGAAAAAGCAATATCCATCATCTCTTTTTGGTCACTCTTGATTTAACACAGCAAATGCCTTTAAAGTATTTTAAATGGATAAAATCATGGACTGAAAATCTTTACTTGGTGCATGCTTCTGATTTTTCTTCTTTTAAGAGAGATGTTCATTCTTGTTAATAGGGGATATAACATTTAATCACTTTGAAATAAGCATCTGCATTTATAATCTCATCTGTAAATTAATACAAATGACACTACAGCCTTATCATTTCAGAAAGCAAGTATTAACTATCTTGATTCCAATGATTTATTCAGGAACACACTACAACAACATGTTGAAAACATTTGTTGTGCCATGTCAAATGCTTCAGGATAATAGGTTTTCAAACAGTATAGCTTCCTCAGTTTTAGTGTTTTGGTTTGAATCACTAATTACATCTCAGATTATTTTATTTTCATAGCCTGCAAGTAGCATTTTGAGTTTTCACAAAATTAGTGAAAATCCTTATATTACATGTTTTTAAAGGATTACGATGAGAAAATGTCTGACTTCCCTGTCTTTCCTAAAATCACAACATTCTTGCCTCATATTCACACAACTTATTCTTCCCCAGTTCTTTTCATATCCCCTCAGTGTTTATCATTACCTCTAATTATTGACACTTTATTTAATTTTTCTTGTCGTTTTTGTCTCCTCATGATTGACTCCTTTCAGGTTAGAATAAAGAACAATCCTAGCATTGGGAAGGACCAAAGTGTTTCCAGACCTTCAGCCAGGGTTTCTATATCAACTTTGATTGAATTTTAGCCAAAACACTTTTAAAACAACTTTGAAATCCTCTGTTTAATTGTTTTTATCTTCAATGGACTATGCTATCCTTATGACAGGCCTGTGTTGATTCTCTGACTTGTTCTAAAACAAAGCACAAGATTTAGTACACATCAGGTACTCCATAACATTTGTAGAACAATAAGCATGGTGGGTCTGTCTTAGAAAATGTCTAAATATTCTGTTCAATTCTAGTTTTAGCTCTTCATTCATGACTGACTTCTCATTACTATCAACATTTTTGATGGGAGAGACAACGCATAGCAGAAACTTTGTGATTATATAATGTAAGAATATACAGATTTATATGATGATGATGCAAACAAGTGTTGGAAAAAAAAAAAAAAAACTTCCAAACTAATGGAACTAATCTAACCCCCCAAACATATATTCAATGAGGTTTTGCATGCCTAAAAAATTGATTCAACCTATTTTATAGAATATTATTCTATTTTCTAAAGATACTCTTCTAGGGACATTTTATTCTACAAACTTGGGATTCTTCAGTATACAAAATAAGCAGATTCTTCACCTATATAGTTTACATTATATCAAGGAAGACAATAAACAATAAATTTCATGAATAATTCAATTACACATTTTTAATAGAAAATAGTAGGTGGTTCGATAAAAGAAAAAAAAAAACAAGATGAGTGTAGTTAAAAAGATACCCCAAAAAGATACATTGAAGTTCTAACCCAGACACCTGTGAACATGATTTTATTTAGAAAAATGGCAATTAAGTTAAAAATCTCCAGATGAGATCATCTTGGACATAAATTGAACTCTAAATTCAATAATAGGTATCTCTATAAGAGAAAGCGGGAAATTTGAGACACAGAGATACACAGTGGAGAAAGCCACATGAGGATGGAGGCAGGGATTAGTGTCTTGCAGCCATAAACCAAGGACTTCCTGAAACCTCCATGAACCAAAGAACAAAGAAGCGTTGTCCACTATAGCCTACAGGTAGAGCATACCCCTGAAGACACTGATTTTAGACTTCTAGCCTTCACACCAATGAGAAAATTTAAATTTGTTCCTTTAAGCCACCAAGTTTGTGTTAATTTATTAAGTCAACCCTAGAAAACTGATAAATGAGTAAAGGTAAATACAGATTGCCATGGGTTGGAAGTGCTGGTAGCCATGTTGAGGAGGAGATACTTAGGCAAGAACTAAAAGTGATTCATGGAATTAATTATAAGCGAAATTTTGAAGCACAACGTTTGTATGACTTTAAATATGAGTGCTGACTATAAAATCGCTTACCATATTATTTTTGGAATTAATTTAACGTACATTAATATGGGAAGGGCAAGTATGAGTTGAATAACACAGTCTGTAAAATCTATGCAAACTCTCTAAGACAAAAATACATCTAACATTTGACTAATATATAACCAAGACTAACAGGGTACAGTGGTTAAGATCATAGACTTCAGATACTAGATAGCTTGATTTTATGTGCAACACCCCAATTTACTCTCTATGTGATCTTGGGCATGCTACCATGTGTCTCAGTTATTTTTTTATTTGTAATATAGAGCTAATATTAATCTTATATGGGAAATTATAGGAGTCGAAATACAGCTTAAAACACTTGAAAAACTGCCAGTGTTAAGTGTTAGCTGTTATTTTATACAGAAAAAATTTCTTTGGAAAAGTTGTAGAAATTGGTAAACTATCTGAGTCATCACCTTAAGAAAGTTTGATCCTTTTGGGGACAGTCTGGGAGAAAGGAGACATATTTTATACAATCTTGACTTCCTATATATCTAGAAATAAATTAGATAATTTGTCCTATTAGAAAAAGAACATTTGAGACTCGAGTAGAGGAAATAGTTAACATTTTTGTATGAGCCAACATTATTCTTCTGATATTTTCTAAGTCAGGCAATAGAGCCTGAATTCAATTTTGATTATTAATATAGCAGGACACCTCCTCGTGCTGCAGTTTTCCTCAGTATTTCAGTGGTAATAATGATATCTTCAAAGAAAAGGTGGAGGATTGAATGCAGTGTTAAGGCAAATTATCCCACAGGCTAGTTGTAAATTAGGTGTTTCTGAAACTAGATTATCTTTCCTAATACTGGTACATTAATTTCTGTGGGCTGCACAGGACTGTGAGAAAGAATAAAGAGGGAATGATTAGCACATTTTTGGTAATTGTTCTATGCCGGCCTGTTATAATCTGCTTATCTACACTGCCTGCTGCTTTCTCTTGCCAACTCTCATCAGTGCCTCACCAGGGCACAGCTCTATGGAACAGACCACGTGCTGCTGAACTAGGCTTCTCAGTTTCTAGGCTGCAAACTCTGTCTGTCTGCTACTCTGTAGGGGTGCCAAGGCTGTGTTAGCACTTTGTTAAAAGCCATGGAAGAAACTCGATGATGCCATGACCCATCCACCCTTGACATTTGCCCCATGATTCTTTGATGCTGCCTTTATGTCTCACTCTTCAAACTTTATGGAAATATATGGCATTCTAAGCATCACTCTACTGACGTGAACTATCAGAATTACCTTTGACAGATTCATAATCTTTTTGAAGTAAAGATCTCAGTGTTCCCATTCATTACAATTGACATTGTTTCTGTCTTTAAGTGGAGATTTTAAATAGATTTCTCTAGTGTTTGCATATGAGGGAGAAAATAATGGGATAATTTTCTGGTCTATCCCATTGTTCATCTGCCAGTCTTTGTCAAATCATTTGAGAACGCAGAGGATAAAATTATTCTCACTCTATAGAAAATGGGCTTCGCTGTCAAATTAATTATCCAGACACAAACTTTTTACTTACAAATGGTTTTTTGGGGGCCAATTACTTTATGCTCACTTTATTCTACAACATGTCAAGGAAAAAGGATTAGAAAACAATGACCAAGAAAATTAAGCCATCCAAAATTTTAACCTTGAATAGGTCACATGCCAGGAGTGTTATTAAATTTTTCTGTGACAAGGTATTGACGATTATTTGTTTATATAAATGAATTGCCAATAAATACATAAAAGCTAATCAATGAAAATATTCTAATATTTAATTCTATATACCACTATCATCATACTGATGTTTTATTGCCTATTATTTTCTTGTCTACTATAGTAAGATACTATCTAGATAAAGAAAATAATATAATTAGAATATTTGGGTCACCATACAAGGAACTTTCATCCTTATAAGTAATGATTCCATTCTCCAAAAAATTTTGGAGAAATTTTAATTTCTAATTACACTGTTAGAAACATAATTCATAAAATGATACGTATATTTTCATAACTCAAATAACATATATATTACATATATATAATTAATTTTACAGCAATTACTTTCAAAAATTGTCATGGCAACTTATCCTCAGATAACACAGTGTTTGGATTAAATATGATCATTAATTATAAAATATGTATGAAACCTACTCCATGAGTGTTTGATGAGTAACTTAACCCTTGTTTAATTAATTACTTAAATCTTGCTCAATATAAATTTGTGTCAGTTTTTTTCACTGGGTATATCTACTTTCACAACTTTATGCAATTATTATTATATACAATATTTTATAATATACATTATCACTTATTCCTGATATAAAATAGCTAAGATGATATACTTTTAAATGTAAATTGCAATATAAATTTGCATCCAGGTATTAAATGTATTCTCCAAAAAGAATATCAACCACAAAATTATCAGTGTAATTACCAAAATACTCTCAAATACTTTAAAAAATATGACAGGGTTCTGAAAAAATTGATGTGCTTCTGAAAATGCTGACTCATTTCACAATATTAGTTGAAATAAAAAATCTGACTGTCACATGATTAAAATGGTGCATTTCCTCTGCACAAACATAATTTATTGCTTCTCATTCAGTCACCTCTAAAACTCTAGGCCCACCACAGTTCAAACTTTAACCTTTCTTTTCCTCACAGAGTTAAACTATCCTTTTCTCAGCATGAAAGTGTCAAACTATATGTTTTCTTCATTCTTCTACTGTGAAGTTAAACTCCTACTGTGTCACAGAAATTTATATCACTAGGAAATCAAACATAAGGCATATACAATTTTATATACTGTACATATAAGAAATAATAAAAGAATGACAAAGAAATAAAGTGTATTTTAAAATTATTTTTGTCCAGCTGTGAATGCTGTCGTCCATATAAACACTGTCATATATGAAGGTTAGTCTTGCAAACAAAATAATTATATAGATAATATATACACTTGTATTGTTTAGTGTAATAAATGCATTTATTAAAATATGGCTACTTCATCAAGAGGTATTAACTACCTTTCATTATTTCTAGAGCAATCAGAATATATTGAATTAAAGCAGATAGATTTTTTAAAACATGTCCTCAATGTTTCAAGAACTATATATTTTATAAAGGAAGTAGATGGATATCTTAGATGCTAAAAAACACTTTGAACTAAAAGTTTACAGGTTGATTATTATGTCCAATTTTACTTGACAATTTATGGATTTTTTTTCCTTCCTGCGTATACAGCTCCAGCTTTTACTGTTCTTTTACTTATCAGATACTATTAAGTAAGTTTTTCGCTCATTATTATCCTAAGGGCAAAATGGAGAAATAATGAGAAGGTTAGAAAGGAGGACAAAATAAGTACCTGTCAGCGATAAATGCAATCATGTTGGAGACAGATTTTCCTTGGGAAGTTTGTAAAGGGAGCAAACAAACAAAGAATGTTTAGTTGCAGTCCATCTTTGCCCTACTGCTCCAGCATATCATTTATCAGAATGTTATTGTATTTGTTCAGGGCACATGGTGCTGTTGAATGGGCAGGATAGTGTTGAATTTAGTGGAGGAAAAGCAAAATAATGTCTCACATATAAGTAAACATTATCAGGTAAGTATTAATAATAGTATCATATCTTCAAAACACAATGAAGATTTGCCTTTGCAGCTTCTTTTTTAACTGTATAATGCTGATCATTACCCATCAATAGTCCATCATTGTCAATTTGAAGAAAACTTTTCATGCCGCTGGTGTAAACTCTCTTATTTCTCCTAAAGAAAACTGCCAATGAGGAATGATCATACCATTGTCTCTGGAATGTATAACATCCTTGATGTCTAAGTGAGAATTCTACCCTGTCTTATTCTTGCAAATTTATGGGGGAAATAAACCTGTTTGCTTTCTCCATTTCACGTTTATGTCACTTCACAAGTTCATGATATGTGGCCAGGTTTTTACTTTATCTTGCTATTTAAGAGTTTTCTCATTTGTCCCGGCATTATTTTTCTTTGAGCACAAAGTGAGAACTCTGCCTATTATTATTATTATTATTATTATACTTTAAGTTCTGTGATACATGTGCAGAGCATGCAGGTTTGTTACATAGGCATATATGCGCCATGGTGATTTGCTGCACCCATTAACCCATCATCTAGAACTCTGCCTTAATATGGGAGAGACATGCACCTTGCACTAGAAAAGAAATTCTTTAGTGTTGATCCAAGCTGTTATTATCTTCTGAGGGAGAAAAAGAACAGCCTCTTGACTAATCTTTGTTCTTATTTGAATCCATTGTCCATAGTTGTTCATAGATGGAGAGGCAAGATTGCTCTTTTCATTTGCCATTCAGATTATGAAATGTCTCACATTCAAATCCACCCCTTGCACTTGGGAAAAAAACTAGATACAATACCATTCAGGACAGGGTTAAGAGTGTCCTTATCAACTGCCCCATTGACTACCCCTTAGAATTGTTCTTATCATCTCCAACCCCACACTCACTATACCCCAGATCTTTTTTCGGTTAGAACAGAAACCTTATTACCTTTGCACTAGATGTTGCCTCTATGTCTTTTAAGCCTAAACTGTGTGATTCTTTATCATTTAAGTGCAACAATTGCTTCTTCACTGTTGCTTCAAATCTGGGTTTTTTTTTTTATTATATTTGATCATGTAAGTATTTTTTTGACCATAGCTTAAGGTGAAATCTAACAAATTGCAATGACAGTGAGATCCCTTTGTAAGATCACATCCCTCAAATCACTGTTGTATTCCATAGTCTTTCAGGTGTCTGAAGGGGATTTGTACAACCTCTAGAATAACGGATTTTCAAAATTATGCCATTGTATATGTCATATGTTTCTTATAATCTCACCACATATTAATGTAAATTCACTTCATAAATTATTGTTTTTAATTTATTACTTTTGTACTCAAGTCTTTAAAAGTATAGATAAAACAAATATCAGTAATTTCCGGCCATTATGAATTCAACTTAGAAAATTTGCTTTGCATACCTAAACCCAAGTTGCTCTCATTCTAGTTCTGCTGCTAATGTTCATTTATTAGATTACAATTTTAATATATTCCCAAGAGGAATGTTAGTTAAGGCAAGGATTGCATAACATTTGGCAAAATAAAATTTGTTCATTCAAAAAAATTATTTATTTGTCTGGTTAATATATATGCCAGTTTTTATCCCAATCAACTCCTTTCCTTCACTGACAAGAAATTTATTCATAGCCTTATCATATCGTTGGCTTCTGATGAAAATCAGCTTGCCAAAGTTGACAGAAGTGTTCTTAAGTTGATGGAGATTACTTTGCATCATTATCTATTTTTTTTAGATTTATTTCTTGGGATACTTAGCTGCAAAGGACTTTAAATATCAACTTTTATTTTGTTCTTCTCAAATTGCACAACCTCATTTACTGAGAAATATGTTTCTTTTTTTGATACATATACATATATATTCACCTAGGATTGTAATGAAATTATCAGACAAATTGAGTCAAAGGATACACCTGTTAGTATTATTCTTCCTTGAAAGTTTTTATTGAAATGGTTATCTGAATATACTATCTCCAATTTCTCCCCTTACATTTATTTTGGAAGTTCTCAATAAAGAGTTTCATTCCATCTTTATATCAAAACTGCTATTATTAATCTGTCAATCCTCTGTGTTGCTAAATGCAGTGGTCAATTCTCAAAATTCATTCTACTTAACCAAATATTTGGCTTTTTTTTTTTTTGAGACAGAATCTTGCTCTATAGCCCAGGCTAGAATGTAATGGCACTCGGCTCACTGCAACCTCTGCCTCCAGGGTTCAAGTAATTCTTGTGTCAGCCTCCTGAGTAGCTGAGATTACATGCACACCACCATGCCTGGCTAACTTTTTGTATTTTTAGTAGAGACAAGGTTTCACCATATTTGCCAGGCTGGTCTCGAACTCCTGACCTTGTGATCTGCCCACCTTGGCCTTCCAAAGTGCTAGGATTACAGGCATGAGCCACAGCATCCAGCCAAATATTTGGCTTTTAAGACCTCACAAAACTCCCGATTTTTCTTTCAGCATTAGAGCAATTGCTTTTCTGTTTCTAGCTCATAACCCTGATGACCCATGATTTTGTCCTTGGGCCTTTTCTCACTTCTATTATATTCAAAATTTTGTTTATTTTGTTAATTAACTATAGTTAATTTAACTATAGTTCTTAATATAATATGTATGATGATGTCTTCCAAATTTATATTTTAAACTAAGGTCTCTCAACGACTGCTCTTGGAGGTCTGAGGGACAATCCAATAATAACAAAATTGAACCTAGAACAAAAAATTATTAGCCCATAGCAGGTGTTCAACAAATATCCTCTGAATAAATAACTCCTTATAATCTGTTTGGTTTTGTTTGTATGCTGGCTTGTTTTTAGTCTTCTTTGTATCAGTAAAAGGCAAACAGATGCTTCTAGCTGTTCAAGCCCAAAGGCATAATGCGAAGGGTGCCAATTCTTGACCTCTTGCACCCTGACAATTCTTGCCTTCTTGCATCCAATTTGTCAGCAAATGCTATTAGATTTACTCTTAAAATTGATCCAAAATCACAAATTTTTGATGGGAAGTCTTCCTTAAACTCTATGTCTGAGGCTTAAATGAGTGCTTTACATATATACTTGATAAAGGACAGACTACCTATTAATGAGATCCAAGACTTATGCAGGGTCAGCATGAAAAAAATACGTCATATTAAAACAGGCAATGTAATCAGCAATAGTTAATTTATCATTCACTACAGTGGTGCAAAATTTTCAAAGATGAGACAAATGGTTTAACACTTTTATTTCTTTACCCAGCCAACCTACCAAAAAGATGTTGTACTAAAA
This sequence comes from Callimico goeldii, assembly GCA_963573925.1. Classification (NCBI taxonomy): domain Eukaryota; kingdom Metazoa; phylum Chordata; class Mammalia; order Primates; family Cebidae; genus Callimico; species Callimico goeldii. The sequence goes on from CAUYOR010011624.1 coordinate 21,631, forward strand.
TAAAAACATTTAAAAAAAGCAGAAGAGATCAGAACATTTACTTCATCCACATACTTTCTGGGGGAAAAATAATTGCCTGAGGACATAATCTGGCAAAATAGAAAAGAAGCCTACAAAAAACAAGTAAGATGAGCAGTTTAATAAATTATATGACTGTTCTTTAAACTGAATAGAAATTCCAGAATGGCAGGTGGACATTAGGCTAAAAAAAGCAAAGGTTCAAATTGAAAGAAGTTACTGAATTCTATAAGAAATGTATTCAGAAGAAAGTATATCACTTTAAATATGCTACCCCAATGATCCTGGAAGATACTAAAGGTATGATAAAGGCACATATTTTTCCTATCTGTTGTTAGACCACAGGGAGAGACAAGAAGGAAGACAAAATGAGTGAGTGGCTCAACAGCTGAGAGGGGTTTATTGAGAGTAAACCTGAGAAGGGCTTCTGGCCAGCAGAATCAGGAGCAAACTTGTCTTACAGCCTGAGGCTTTTAAGAAGGGTTGAGTTGGGGTAATGTGCTCTGAGATAGGTTCCTATCCAGGAGGGGTTAGGAGAGTGCTGGCTAGTTGGGATTGCTGGGGTATTTGATAAACTTGGTTAGGGTCCTTATGCTCTGTTGTGGGTGGGCCCGCTTTTTGCAATTTGGTCAGTTGGCAAAGGACAGTTCCAAGAAATGGAAACTTAATACTTTAAGGTGGTGGAATCTCGTTCAGATGGTGGTACTCTTGTCCTGTCATCTACAAAATGAGAAAAACAACAGTTAGAAGAATATGAGAAAACTAGCAGAAATGCATAAGAAATTATCAAGTAATAAAGCAGAGTAAAAAGTGGTAAGGTTTTTAGTGACTCAGAAAAGAAAATCAACATTTAAGCTGGTGACTTGGATCATTTTCTTTTAACTCATATAGAAGTAATGCTCACAATCGAGTTTAATTTATGATTAAAAATAGTATCACCTCATTTCTAAAATGAAATTTCATAAAGTGTTAATTATATGAAAAAAAATCACATATAAATGCCTTCCTTAAACTTTTTAACTGAATTTTCCCATTAGACTTTATTTTTTTTTTCAATTTATTTTTATTTTTTATTGTACTTTGGGCTCTGGGGCATGTGTGCATATCCTGCATCCTGCAGGATTGTTGCATAGGGACATACATACCATCGTGGTTATTTTTAATCTGTATAGTTTGGTAAACTTATTTTGAAAATAAATATACTTTTTCTTATTGTTTGTTTTTCTCATGTTTAATGTCAATCTTCCAAAAATTTTGGAAAATTTAACATTAAGCACAAGATAACTTGTTTTTGCCCTTCCTCATTGTGGGGGTTGCGCCTGGGAGAGGGTAACAGCTTGGCCTCCCCATTAGGTGAGCTTGATCCCTTACACATTTTCCCTGGCTAGAGGCTGTCAAGCTATACAGAGAGGATACTAAGAAGCAGGACACTACGAAATGATGGAATTAGACTTCAGAAGGTGGATAATGAGAAACTTCTGTGAGCTAAAAGAACATGTTCTCAATCAATGCAAAGAAACTAAGAAACTTGAAAAAAGATTTGAAAACATTAAAATCTTTTTTCTGATTTATTCACTTGAATTTAAAAC